>OZ026851.1:3587422-3784689 GCA_964023205.1 Lutraria lutraria | reverse complement strand
ACGTGTCCCAATATTCATTCATCCAATCAGACTGGAAATATACAGGTGTTCTGTATGCTTCATACTCAGGAAATCTTCTACATACAAGAAAGAAATCAAGCAATTAAATACACACAAATTAATGTTGGCTGGTTGTAGGTAATCAGATTTTTTTTCTTGTGGTTTTTAACAATAACTAGTAGATATCCTGAATCAATCAAGTGAA
Organism: Lutraria lutraria; assembly: GCA_964023205.1. Lineage (NCBI taxonomy): Eukaryota > Metazoa > Mollusca > Bivalvia > Venerida > Mactridae > Lutraria > Lutraria lutraria. The sequence continues at coordinate 3,784,484 of OZ026851.1, read as the reverse complement.
TTCAATTTGTTTTATAGTGAATGGAATACTTAATAACATTGCATGATAAAAACTTTATCATCAATTATAAAACTAATGTAATTTTGGGTTAAAAGTTTGGCTTAACCTATACGCCTAAAATTCAACAGACAGATTCTAGTTTAATATAGTATTTTGTCATATTGTAGGTGCATACTTAATAAAGTGCCAATCCTTCAAGTAAAGACAAGGCATATCACTAATATATCCACTTCTTTGTATTTCTGCCAGTAATCTATATATTCTGACAACAACATCTCAGTTTTCGGATGTGAACTGTATTCTTCTTGCTTACAATTAGCTACAGGTACAACAGCTTCACCTGAAAGATGAAATTTATCAAGACTTCAATATAGCATCTACAAACAGGTCATCATCATTTACAGTTTAAAGTATGTCTAGACTGTTATATGGCACCTTTTAACATTGTATTGTTATCCGCACAGGGGAAGATAATTCAAGATATAGTGAATATTTCGGTTTTGCCAATACATGATACATGGTGAAATACATAACATATAAAAAAAAAACATTCTTTAAAATATAATTTAGAAAAATACTTATCTACACAACAAGTAGCACCAGGGATAACACAAAAAGAGGAGACTCTTATTTCCATTGTGGACCCTAGTCAAGAAAGTTTCATGATTTTTTATACTTCATATCACAGTCAAACCTGTGAACAAAGGCCACCGTAGGGAAAGATAAAATGTTGCATTTATTGACAGATGGCTCTTATTTGGAGGTCATTTTATTATGAATAATCAATGATGGTTTTTAAAAGATTGGCCTTAATTCATATGTGGTCGCTATCACAGATTTGACTGTATTTAAATCTGCAATTTTTGTTTTAATCATTTACAGTACAACATAGTTCGCTGTTTCTCAATAAAACGCAGCAAACAGGGTTTGAAAAATGATCAGAAAAAAAGTTGCGCTTTCTCCACTTATATTTAATTTTTGGTTTCCACAAGGTGTATACTTAACTATGTTATAATGCTTTGATCATCATTCATCTTGTTTTCGAGTTACGATGGTTAGAAAATGTATACCCACTTTCTTAAGTAACGTAGGTTACATATGTACCAATAATACTCCAGCATAGATTGCCATCACCAACAAGACAAATAAGATGCTTAAGTAATGTCTTTTGAAAGTTAACAGTTGGTTTCTTCGATTCATTAATGTTTTTTCCCCGTAGAAGAAGTAGAAAACTTTTCACAAGCTTTGGAGAAAATGAAAACAATACAGAAATAAAAAAGAACACAAACCAAAACCTTATACAATCGATTGGTCCAGCCATAACAAAACAATCTTACAATTTCTACCTGATACACGCACATTAACAAATTCATTTCCAGACAAACAAATATCTAAATGATATTGTAAGAAAGTTTGCCCTGAGCCCTCGTCTTTAATCTGACATTAATGGTAACGTATGTTTCATATTACATTTTCTTTTGCTTATCAATTCGAGTTGGTTGAAAATTACAGCAACGTTTAAGGTAACTTCATTTTAGTCTTGTTTTTCGTACACATATATGCACATAATATATATGTATATCAAACGTGAACAATTGATATTACATGTATGAAACATATTACGAGAAATAGTTTCAACATATTTCCTGTTTATTTCGTATGTCAATCGAAATTTTTACTTTAAGAGCCAACATTAATCAAATACTTAACATTTGAAAGTTTAACTACACTTTGAAATACTTTAAACAGTTCTAAACTCTATAATATTTAGTTGATTCAGTTAAATCTCACAGAAACATACGTTACAAAATTCAAGTTGGGACTAGATGCAATTTATACAACCAAAGCTAAACCTGCTAGTTATAAAGATGTATATTTATAAAGGTATACATAGTAATAATACATCAAAGTCTTAAAAAGTAATTGTGTTTCAGTTTTTAGTGTTAGTTTGATGTAAAACATGTTTTCATTAAAACGACAAAAACAAGAAAGTAAAAAAAACAGCAGATAAGCAAAAAAGAAAAAAATGCGACCTTCTAAATGACATTATTTGACCCTTTATAATCTGTAAGTACCTTATGATGAAACCTTATTAGTTTAACAGAAAAAAATAGAATAATTTCCAGTCATACGATTACTTTATTTTCCCCGAAACATACGTTACCAAAAGTAACGTATATTTTCAGTAACTTTCTATTCGTCTTCACATGTTATATGCAAATTGGACGTAAACTTATTTATCTTAAAATCTTCATTATGCAGTTTATAAACATTTACGACCAGGCATATCACCAATTTCACATTAACATGTAATGAAAAAATATGCTTAACTTGAAAGCCACCAGCTTTGCGAAAAAACGGTTCAATTGTTTTTATTTCTCGCAATTTGATATTATGTTAATCACCACCATGGTGGTCATATGACGTCATATTGTGTAGTTTAACATAATTATATACTAAAATTAACGCTTATTTCCTTTAGATTACATTCAGTTTTCAAAAATACGGTAACGAATGTTTTCATAACGTATGTTACATTTGATATAGTTTTGGTCCCCTCAAATGCTCATAGTTCAAGGTAAATGTATAATACATTATACAAATATCTGTAAGCCTAAATGCTTCCGCAGAAACTGCAAATGACTGATTTGATCATTGGAAGAAACTCAGTATAATAGGTAACGTATGTTTCAATTCTTAACTGTCATTCCCAATAGGAAATATGTACTTCATGATTATGACCATATATGGCTTTTTTTCTTAAAAATAAACACTTATGATATTTTTGTGTACAAGTTGTTTACGATATCTATGCCCTTGTAAGCTTATTTCAAAATGTTTTACCTATTGATTTACATCCTCGAAAATGTTGGTAACGTATGTTTCACGATTTTGGCGACATATTATACATGAAGCAGAAATAAACACAAACAGTACCTGGCACTTATATTGACATACAGATAGGTGTTCAAGACAATACTTTTGCATTTTCGGACAAAACAGAGAAAATAATTGATTCTGTTCCTTTTGTACAGACTGAAAAATACGTAATTATTGTTTGGCAACAGTAACATATGTTTCTTTTAGGGCTATTTGTCATTCATTTTATTTTAATGTGTGACTTGAAAATGCATAAAACCCCACCGAACAGGAAGATCATGTAACCTGGGCATTGTTTGGCCATAAAACACAGGGGAGAATACGTGTTGTATATAATCACAGACCTACGGCGACATTGATTGCTTCGTTTCTTTGAGATATGAGCCAGTTACATACATGTACCTCCCTTGGGTAGTAGCAATATTATGTTGTTGTTGAGTAGGTTTTTGCTCTAGAAAGGTAAAATTAAATTTTAAATTTGCACGGTGGGAAAGAATCACACTGTTGTTGAAGGGAGGTTGTTGTTCAAGAGAAGGCCACTCTGGAGAGGTTGTACTGTACATGACTGAAGAAGAAATATGATTGCGCAATAATTTAAATGTGCCAATCTATGATGTAGACTTGTTGGACCCCGTGATGTCAAAACATTGAAAACAATATAGACCAAATAGTTGAAGTAGTGTTTCGATAATGGAGAATAAAAGCACATTCTCACCGAATTTATCTTTCATGTAACCGAAATTAAGACTGCCATCGTCTGTAACCCAATCAAGTCGACTTTTCCAATGCTTAGTCACGTCAGGAGTGAAAATGCAAGGTTTGTTGGGAATTAAAAAGTTGGCAAAAAAGTCAGAATAACTCAGTACTTCAATGCATTCAAAATTCGAAGAATGATAAGCACGCTTTCTTTCAGAATCTAAATATTTCAATGTAAACAGCGAATTATTCTTCAACGACATGGGGGCTGCCATATTGAAAATTAATTACGACTACACAGATATTGTTGTCGTCATTTAAAAACGGTTTTATGTAAATGAGAAAATGCCATGTACTATAACGATTCCCAAGAAAGTGTTTTCATTGAAAGACATTGTATTAAATGAATTACACATAAATCCAAATATTTTGAGAAGCACTTGAAAATTATAACGTCTGATCGTCGATAACGATATGATCATGATATGATTCGTTAGACACTTTGAATTTCTGTTTCACAGTTGTTGTGACATGGTTCAATATTAGACAAATACAACATAAACATTTCTCAAAGTTATGACATTTTTACCTAAGTGTTCGTAAGAATAAATTCACGATGTTGATCTTATTGTTAGAATGCCAGTTGGTAAGTTGTTTATAAAGAATAAGATATTTTTTCTGTCAAAATAGACACTCAAGTATTATTGAACAGTTGAATGCCTGAAGTCAGTGAAAAGTTGCCTTCAACTTTGTATGATATCCCCTGGCAAAATCAACATGCAGACATATAGTGCCAGCTAGGGCGGATGGTCTTCCATCTGAACGTGCTGGTGTCTGAACTTGCTCTTGCGAAATGGAAAAATCCAGAAGTTTTCTTAACTACCCGAAAAACATATCAAGGACATTAATTTTTTTACATTTATTCATATAAGTCCTTGAATGTATTTATGTAGCGGTGTGGTATATTGTATCAAGGACTTATATACATACGTATATAAGTCCTTGATTGTATTTATAAGTTGACTGGGATATTCACCAGCCCGATTAGCTCAGTTCAGAGTTGGTAGAACATCTGAGTCATTCTGACTTGCAAGCAGGAGGTCGTGCAGGTTCGAGCCCCCCCCCCCCCATCGGGTACATTTATCTTCCTCCTCCTATTACATGTGCATTTAAATCAAGTTTTGATATATTTTGATACAAACATGGAAGCAGGAACAGACTTTGGTCGACTTCAGTAATTCACTGTAAATGTTCACAAAATTAGATTATCATGGTTTGCAATGTGTAATAGTATATATTGTATTTATAAATTGGCTGGGATATTCACCAGCTCAATATGTTCAGTTGGTAGAGCACCTGACTTGCAAGCAGGTGGTCGCGGGTTGGAGTTGCCACGATTAATTACTTTGAATGGGTATGCTATATTGAATATTCCCTGCTTTTAATTTTCCTCCTGCTATAACAATAACAGCAGTGTTCGAACTATAGCACTAGCCAGATCTATATGTGGACTATTGAAAATAAACAATTTACCACTAGCCCGAGTACACAATATTTAGAAAGTTCACTTGCCCGATAGGATATTTACTAGCCCCGGGGCTGTGGGCTAGTGGGTTAGCATGAAGACTGTAACAGATCTATGTAATGCATTTGTTTTTAGTTTTAGGATTGTGTTAGAAATTATTTCACTTAATTTATTTCCATCAGGTACTGCAGCATATCCTAAGTTGGTTTACTGGCAGAGAAAAGGATGAGCAACTAGAGAATGCTAACACAAATTCTTTGCAACCTTGTTCCATTAGTAAGTCCTACAACCAGTCTACAGTTAAATCATTAGATGACCAGTCCACACTTAAATCAGATAACCAGTCTAATACTGAAGTACTTCATAACAATCAAGATGTACCACTGGATGAAACTGACGGAGCTCACAGTTGTGCATTAAAGAGGAAACATTTACCTGATGAACAGAAAGATGTGAGAAATGAAGATGAAGACACAGATGACGAAATTGTTATTGATGAAGTTGTCATTCCTGCTAAATCATTAAAGCTTTCTGCATCAGTTGAAAATTTTGTTAAGAAGAATGAATTTGATGTAAGTATCTATATGGGGGCTTTTTGTTTAGATAAGGGGAAGGACACACTGGGTGCTGGTAAAAGGGAGAAATACCAGTCCATAAACAAGGCATTTGGGGAATATTCACAATTGCAAATGGAAGAAATATATTTTGTGCGGAAAAAAAGCTAATTTTTCGATAGGAATATCCTGCCTATCAGTGTTTTACTTCTTAGTACAAGAAGCCTCAGAAGTTTTTAGCAAACACTCAAGATATTTAAACTTTGTTATCATAGCTTCTAATGAATAAAATATTATGATATACATTTATATACACAGACTTTCTGGAACTGATCTATTAATTTAATTAAAACAGATTAATAGTTATGTTCATTTTTATCAGGCAGTCTTTGAGCACATGTCCCCCTATTCTAATATAATCATACTGCAATCTGCAATCTTCAATGAATGCTGCATTCAGATATTTTACTTACTTTCGTAATAAACAAATGGAGAAATGTAAAAAAATATCTTTTTTTCTTGGTAAGAATAAACCTGCATGAGCAAGCCTTCACCCAATAAAGAATGTAAATTCTTGCCAGAATTAGGTCCATGTAATAAACCGTAACACAGAATGACTTAGGTACCCCTGAAATTTATGACAGGACCCCACTAAAACAACAACCTTAGTCCCAAGGACCCCAATACTTTGAAGTCAGTGTAAAACTATGATATAAGGGCCTTAGATGACTTAGTAGGTTGACCATTAGATAAGAGTTTGGTCCATATTTCAAAGCCCACATTGTTGCTCATTTCATTACTTTTGCAACAATTTCGTTCAATAGACTGCCTAATCAGCAGGGTTCTCAATAAGTTTGTGGCCAACAGGCCCAAAAGCTAGACTAACAGGCCTGCTAGTAGGGGGGGGGGGGGGGGGGCCAGGCATTTTCTAGCAATATTTTATAAACTTTTGAGATTCCTAACTGGCCCAGACACATTTCTAAGTGGCTAAATTGGCCTGCAGCCTGCTATCATTGAGAACCCTGTCAATGACCATGTTTTCTTCAGCACTTAAAAGCACTTTAAACTTTAATACTGTCTGCAAAGTTAAGGCAAAATTACATTTCAGGATTTTTAATTGTTTATTTAAAAATCTTGTCTCACAAAAATTCATTTAGGTAACTTAGATGTCAAAATCTTGTTAAAACATGTTTAAGAGCACACACCATTGATGAATTTTAACAAAACTGCTTGAATTGATATAAATTAAAATTAATACATTTATAGGTTTTTCATATCTGTTTTTATCTGTGTGTGTATATTACCAGTTTTAGGAGTAGAACACATTTAAAGTTTAAAGGGATAAGAAATGAATGATTAAGATAATCAGTTGCTTCATTGTTCTTAGAATTATTACTTCATATTTTTTGGTCATCCTTAAAAAAATATTGGTTTACAGTTAAGCAACTCCAACTTTAGTGTGTTTGTAGATATTTTTTGTAACATAATTTTTTTTAATGCACTTATATTAAAAGTGGAAAGTTAGAATAATATCTGTAACAAAAAGTTTTTTTTTTGGTGGGGGGTCATTTTTTGGTTAAAAATGTTAAAAGGAAAAAGAAAATACTAATTAGGATACCTCATATACACAGTTTTCCATCAAAATGATTTCAAGTTTCAAGAGTTAAAGTTTGTACTTCAGCATATCCCTGTCAAAAATTAGATGGATTTCTTTTATTTGTCATCAAAACTTGTATAAACTGAGGTATTATTGCTGATAAATCCATTAAAAGTAAAAATTTGAGCCTCACAAAGCCTGCTAGTCCTGAAGTTATTTAATTCATTGGCAAGAATTTCATTTTCTTCAAGCTAGTTAGAGAGTCTTTTATAAAGGAACGCTTTGTAGATTTTACTCATGCATAGCAATAAGTTTTACATGTCTGCGTTGTTCATAAGTTTTCCTTTGTCCAAATATGGTTAAGTTTAAATGGATTTAAAGCATATTTTATTGTGTTATGGATATCATTAATAGTGTATACCCGTCTAAAACATTCATTATCAACTGTTAACAGTTAGTGCACCCATGTTTCAATCAATATTTTGTTGCACTTTAAATGGTTATATATTTAAAGGATATAGATAAGTTTTGTCTGAAATTCAGGCATTCTGAAAATGGTAAATATTTGACTATTTCAACAGTATTTTGGACTAAAGTTATTTATTATAATTTGAGAAGTTGACACTCTAACTTGACAATCAATTTTTTCTTTTTTTACGATTCTTAATCTCATGTAAATGTTTTGTACTTAGTACAATATCCCATGGTGTCATTGTGGCTTATAGGTAATGAATCCTTACTGGGAAGTTTTGGGCTTAAATCCTGGCTTGAGAAGTAAGATTTATCATTGATATATCAGCCTGTTACCCAGAAAAAATGAGGGGTTTTCTTTTCTATCTATAATATCTCTGCATTCAATGAATTTATCATGAAATTTAGTCTGTGAACCAGGAAGTCCAAATCTAGTTTGTAACTTGCAATAATCTTTTTCTGGTTACCTGCCCATTGAAAATAGGGTAGATAGGTCAGGGCTTTTTTGCTCTTATAAGCATGTTGAAAGGTGAGAATGTGTTCCTTGAGCCTTATAAAAAGTCCAGGGTCTTGGGAAAAATTAGGGTAGGTCAGGTAATCTGAAGGAAACAATTTTTCTTTATCTGTCAGTCCTGGTCCTAAGGTTATAAAACATGAGAACTGCCTCCCAGTTCAAATCTCAATATATTTTGGTTGAAAAGATTTTTTTTTTTTTTTAAATACATATTCAGATTAAATAGGCTGTCAGAATGATACATCATTAATATCTTAATTTTTGTTTTAGATTTGAGCTCAGAATCCATTCTGAAGTTTTATAACCTAATTAAGGGCCTGATGCATGAATGTGGCAATCCCTAGGATTCTCTTGTCATTATCTTTAATTTATTCTTTAATTCCTCTCTAGGTATCACAAGTTCATGGATACGATCAGCTACCATTCCTCAGTGATGCAGACACAGTGGATTTTATCAGGAACTCACATACACTGTTTATCATGCGTGGTCTACCAGGATCGGGTAAATCCACTGTGGTGAAGGGTATACAGGAAGTGTACAAAGATAAGACTGTCGTCTGCTCAGCCGATCATTTCTTCATGAATAAAGATGGAAATTACAAGTACTGAAGCTTATTGAATTTATTAGACAATATGATTTATATCTGAAATGCTTAGGGTTCTCAAAAACAACTGGCCTCTGGCCGATTTAGCCGCTTAGAAACGAGTTTGAGCCAGTTAGAAATCTCAAAGTCTTAAAGATATTGCTGAAAAATGCCTGGACCCTCCCTAGCAGACCTGTTAGTCAAGCTTTTCGGCCTGTTGGCCACAAACTAATGTAGGACCCTGCTTAATTTGATTTTAATTGATATGGTCACAAATTGGTTATTGTTAAAAGCCTGCTCTGTGATCTGTTAAATGTTGAATTGAAATCTTGCTATTTGTAAACTTCAATAACTGCAAAGAACCCTAGAAAACTTACGAGTCATTTAAACAGTATCAGTCATGAAAGTTCATTTCATTAATTCATAAATCTGGGGTTACCCCAGCAACCCTATTTTTGGTGACGACCCTTAAAGTTTCTAACATCAAAATCCAGAGTACCAAATTTTTTGGGGACACATCATACTTCCAAAGTACAAATGGTATATTTTGAAAAAATCAAAAAGTTTTGGAACCTACATAGTACATACATTATTTTTTGGTTGAGCAACAGTAAATATGATTATTTTTTTCTTGCAACATCAATCTCATACATTGTGATGTCTTTTCAGGTTCATCAAGTCAAAATTGCCTGATGCCCATCAACATTGTCAAGGTAAAGCTAAATATCACTGTGAGAAGGGAACCAGTGTCATCGTCATTGACAACACCAACATTCAACGCTGGGAAATGTCACATTACATCAAACTTGCTCAAAGTCAATGTTACTACCATCTGGTTATTGTTGAACCACTATCACCATGGCGATATGATCCTGTAGAATTAGCTAAGAAAAATAGCCATGAAGTGGAACAAGATCTCATTGAAGCCAAGTTAAAGGCTCTTCAGAATAATGTGCTAAGACCAATGTATTATGGGTAAGATTGTAATATCTCTTGGATTAGATTCTATGAATTTTTCATGGCTGTAAAATGTTTTTGTAACTATTCGTGATGATGAAATTTTCGTAATGATTCTTATGTTAGCAGTTTATTTTTTTAGCTTACAAGTCTGTTTCCGAAGAAAGAATTGAGCTATAACGATCACTGCGGAGTCTCAGTGTGTCGGCGTCTGTGTCGTGCAAAATCTTTAATGTAACTCATAACTCAAAAACTATACAAGGTAGCAACATGAAACTTTACAGGTGGATAGATCTCAATGAGGCCATGGATGATTGTTGGCTACAGGGGATTTCTTCATGTTTGGGGGAAGGCACCCTGTCCCTTAATGTGGGGACGAAAACCTATTGGGGAGAAGATTCTCACCTGAAACCAATGTGGGGAATGAAATTTAAATAGCCAAATTGTTAATTTTAGGAAAATTGCATAATTTCGAGAAATTTTCAGAGGCCACCACTTACTGTGTTCTTGTTTTTTGTTGTATTATGGAATAATTGTATTTTTTTTTTTTGGGTCATATTTCAGTTGGTTTTTAAACAAAGATGACTCAGCAATGTTAGTACATAAAGCTAAAGAAGTTTTAGAACAATGTAGGAAAGAAATGTTAGACTCTGATGAATGGCTAGAGAGTTCAGGAAACCCATACATTCTAGATGGTAAATTAATATTAAATTATTACCATGACAACCAATGACACTTATCACCTCTTTAATGAGTTTTAATATTTTATTTGAACTGATGTGTCTAGTAGATTTAGACTGACTGCTTGATGAGAAAACTTGAATTTTAATTTGGATAAACAAGGAAAATATTATGTTCAATTCTTTACTGTGACACTGGATTTGTTAGGACTTATGATGCATAACATCCCAGTTCAACCCCTAAATTATCTACAAGGTTAATTTTTATTTCACTTTATCTTGGTATATCTTTTTGTTTGAAGTTAAGTGAAAAAGATATGGTTAAAAAATAATTATAAGTTATGCAACTGACAGTGATCACAAATCAAAACTTGTTCACATTGTTTTACGAAATGTTTTATTTTCTTTCAGAAATCTCAGAAAACATAGGCATCTCTTACACTGATCCATTACCCATGTTACACTGCACGGCTGCGTATTTGGCAAGAAGGACCAAAGACTTGTACCATACCTGTGAAAATGTCACCGAGGCGATCGGACGAAAATTCTCTCTTCATATCTCTGGGTTTGTATTTAGCAAGCGAGCTATCAGTGCTAGGGTCGATCTGAGGTCAAAAGGTCAGGGTCAATGTCAGTCAAGGTCAGATGGTAATTCAGACTGCGCTGATACAATGTACGGTAGTGCGTCTGGTACACAAGATGAAAATAACCGGTTACTTCACCTGTTTGTTAAGGAAGAAGAAGAAGGTCTTCAAGAGAAGTACAGAGACACATACACTGAGGATAATAAGAATAAACATGTGGTGTTTCAGCATGGCACTAGCGCTCATATCACCCTGTGTTACGCCAAGGAAAGACAATCCAAACAAAGCGGTGATGATATACTAAATATTTGTGAGCTTGAATTCTACGGCAATGCTCGAAGTCATGTGACCAAGGCGGGAAAATTGTCTGTATATGGTAATGATATGTTCCAGGTTGAGTTGAGTTCACAGATAAATGTAACCAGTCTGTTTCATGGATTTTACTCAAGTAGAGGATAAGTACTTGTTGCTATGGTTACTATGCATTTCCACATGGTTACCGGGGTTAGAGGTGATAAAGGTTTATGTTGATCGTCTAACTCAGATCTCAACTCGAAGTTTTAAAGTCCCATAAGCATATAAATTTATTGGTCGTAATAGTTTCTGTTTGTTCTATAACAGAGGAATCCGGTGTGTTTTCCTCCCGTGCGTACTTTATAGCAAGAAAAAATGTTTTCAAAACCACTATCGTATTTTTTTCAAAATCATTGAAAAAAATACTATTTATAGAACAGCTGTGTTTTTCCGCAGTCATATTATGCACACAGCATGAAGTGACGTCACGCACTCTATATATTTCAAGTTTACAAAAGCAAAATTCACAGCGAAATGAGTGTTTTTAGAAGAAAAAGGGCTTGTTTCGTCGGTAATAATTATATTGGGATAATATCAGCAATTGTTTGTTTTTTTTGCATATATATTTTATAGCAAAAAGCTAATGGGACTTTAATATTGTTAATTTTATCATTGTGAGGTTAAAAAATCATAGTTTTCTGAATACTAGATAATTGCATGGGTGGAAATTTTACGGAACATACCAGAATTTCCATACTGGTTTTTATTGTTTCCACTGCAATTAAAGCTTTACCTTGATTACATCTCCTTATGCAATAAGGAAGTGTAGAAGATGTTTCATGTTTGTTTATTAATTATTATTGAATGAAATCATAAAATTATTATTAAGTTTTTACCTTAAATATATCACCTTATGCAATAAGGAAGTGTAGAAGATGTTTTATGTTTGTTTATTAATTATTATCGAATGAAATAGTAAAATTAAAGTTATGGCATTAATTATTTCACCTTATGCAATAAGGAAGTGTAGAAGATTTTATATGATTGTTCATTACTATAATTAATGTAGGGCATTTGTACACATGCAATCTTTTTTTCTGATGATTTTGACTATGTCTCTAAAACTGATCATGATTTAACACATTGTGTACTCTGTCTGTTTCAGATACAAGCTTTTATATCTCTTTATATATTATGATTTATATATATTTTACCTGAGTGTCTGAATTTAGCCTTTTTTTCAGAAATTGTTTTTATAGTTATGAATGTATGTATTTGATTTTAGACTATTTTAGGTTAAAGATGTTTTTGTTATTATGAATAAAAGCATGTTTTTCTAAATTCAAAAATAATTTTTTATCATGAAAATAATTATGTATTTTATCTGTACAATAGACATGCATTTGGTTTCAGTCTGTTTTAGATTTTTGTATTTTTGTATTGTTATTATGAACATGGCCTGGGGAGTGTGAATGCAGATATTATTTTGTATTATGAAAATAAAATGTTGTGCTAATGTTATAATACAATGTGATTTAAAAATTGTGTTTGTTGTTATATTTTTTAGTCTTAATTTTATAATTACCATAAATGCAAACTTTGTTCCGTAATTATTCATTATAAGAAACCTTTTTTGTGATTATGGAAATGAGGTGCCACAGACATGTTGTAATGGTTAGTGTGTTGTACTTGTAAACTGGCAGTCCGGATAGGAATCTAAGATCTAATGATTCGATAAACCACACTCTGAAATCATAGGCGCTTGGTTTCACATTTTTGTCCGTTTCTATCGATCTTTCACAATTCACCGCTCTCTATATATATAACTTCAAGGTACAGCAGCCGCCATGTTTTAAGGCAATGGAAGTAGGTTGACTGGTTTTCAGTTTTCGTATAAATACACTGGTGCCTGCATCATACCATAGCGCACGCTGAAACAGCGTCTGAAAACATTCTTTCACAATGTAGGCTTATACAGCGAAATAATTTAAATTTGTGACAAAAATAAAGTTCTTAATATTTCTAAAATGAATAAACAAGGTTGTAATGATATGTTATTGTTGTTGTATAAAAACTTGGAAAAGATAGTCTATGTCAAAATAAGCTTTGTTAAGTTTCATTTTGCAATTAGCCAGTACAAGTTAAAAATTAATGAATTATTATATAAAGCTATACAATAGGAATAAACTTTGTGGTGTATGTATATCATTATTTAGCATCCAGTGATGAAATTACTATTCATACTTTACACTGTGTTTAGAAAATATTACAGAACTTATTACAGGTAATATCTGAAACAAATAATGACATTTTCTTAAGTTTTCAAATATGAAAGCACACATGGACAAATCGCATGTAAAATGGTAAAAAATATGATGAAATAGCTACGATCAATACTTTGGGAGTAGCAAAATTATGTTGTTGTTGAGAGGTTTTTGCTCTAAAGAGGTTAAATTAATAGTTAAAATGTGCGTTGGGAAAAAATCATGCTGTTGTTAGAGGGAGGTTGTTGCTCAAGAGAGGGCCACTCTGGAGACGTTGTACTGTATTTACAGATGGGATTTTACTGTTGGAAATTTCAGGATCAGCACCCAAACATAGGGTCGGTTGGGAAACCGTAAAAACGAATGCCTAATATACAGAGACAAGTTTTTTTCTGATCAACTGTAGTTTGATGGGAGTCAGTCCCCAGTTTCACGAACAAAATGGAGTAGAAACTCAATAATGGGCTGAAGTTTTTTTTCTGTCTAGAAATCTTCTGTCTTTAACCAGAAATGTTACCATTTGTTTCCTTATTTTACTAAGAACATGTTAAACATGCCAGCATTAAGTATTGTGGGTCTGGTGCACAAAATTAGTCTTAAAACTCTTATTTTCATTTGAGTCAAATTCCCGGTAACAGACTCAAATAAATTTTGTTGAATTATACCATAACAAGAGATTATAACTTGGTTTATATAGTTATTAGACCATCTTTGTACCTTCTTTACTTGTTATCACATTCTGAATTGCATACAATAAAACCGAGAAATGTATGGTATAATATACGAGTTGAGTTTGAGCAAAAACTTAAGTTTTTTTGCGAAACTGGGACCAGGGACTCAACAGAGTGCAGACATATATCCAGAGTATTACCTGTTGTTGTCACATTAATTAATGTGTGAATTATTAAATGGCAACAGCGACCTAAGTCTGACAGTCTTTTATTAAATAATCAGACATAAACGTATTGATTTCGACCCTTGGTTGTAAATAAATGTTCTTGACATTATAACGATTCACGTGTCCAGAACAGTTCAACGTAAATTCAGTGACAAAAATCATTAACGCAAAAAAACAGAATCCAACCATTCGTTAGGGAGCTGTTTGTTTGACCCTTGACCCAAGGTGTACAAAAATAATATCCAGAGTCGTAAATAAACACTTATGAAGACACAGTTTGATACAATTACACAACTAACAACAGTGCCCTTTTTTCAATAGTATCTAAATTTTGGAGTAGACTTTCGATAATTGGAAAAATATAAAAAACATCTTCATTAATTTTGTTTTATTTCTTTTCACTCAGTTGACACAAAATATACACTTCACAACATTGCTAAGGTATATCCTGTATTTTTTCAGTATTATTACTAAGCCTACTGGTAAGTGCTTTTTTGTAAAGCTCCTTGATATTTTAATACATATTCGTGGATATTTTTTTATAATTTTTTTTCAACCTCAAGACTGGTTTTTGTCTGTGAAATCAAGTATATACATACCTAAGTCCTTAGTGAAATCAAGGAACCAAAATGAATACCACCCATAGATAGATAATAATTCTGAAAAAAAATATACAGGTGGTACCTTAGCAATGTTGCTAAGTGTGTTTACCTACATGGCTGCTTTGCTGAGTATAAATTTCGGCAATGACGCCATGATCTCAGTACAGTTCGAAATTGTGAAAAAGTAAAAACGATCATTACATAAAGTTCAATTATTTAGCGAGATTGTTCATCAAAAACATTGGAATAAAAAACTGGACTAATTTGATATTCACCACAGTGCCTGTGCAGGTAATTAAAGATTTTTTTATATATCCTCAAAATAAAATATTTTCCTTCTTTTTATACTATTGATGTTATTAGACTATTTTATATCAATCATAAAAGTAAATTATCAGTGTATTTATTTATATTATTTGTCTAAGTTTTCAGACAAGACCATTAGTTAGTTTCAAGTTTCAAGTTTAGTAAGAATGTGATTTATGTATGTTTGGTTATTTTGGGCCGGAGCCCTATAATCATTCAAAATTATTTTGCATAACTTGATATTACAAACAATGCCTAGTAGATTACTCTTTCCACAAAACAGTAATACATCTTCCAATAAATATTTATAGAAAAATCATGAAAACTAGAATTGTTTTTTACAATTAAATTGTAATTGAAAAACGCTTTGAATTTCATTTTCAATATACCGTATAGAGTTCTGTTTTGGCGAACAACGAATTTCGTGATTTACATCAACATGTTATTTTCACGATCTTATGTTACCCAATTTTCAATCTTCAGGATACCTTTGTTATAATTTATCATTATATCTTCACTGTTTAATTTTGGTAATGTTTTTATTTGCGTATATAGCGAAAATTAGATGCACATGATATAACGAAAAAAAAAGGAATTATCAATTTTTTACTTAATTCAGACATTATGAGAATGACGAAAGAAAAAGTAATAGAAGTGTTCTACTTTCTGATCTTGGTTGGTTCCGCGACTGCAATGCCTCGGAATTTAACATTACAAGAGAGAATACCAATATATCTACAAGAACTTTGTCCAGGCACAGGGGTGTGCTTAAATGACGTCATTGACCCTGAAGATAAAGAGCCATCCTGCTGTGGCGGTATGTATATTGCTGTTTTATAATAAGTTCATGTATTTAGTTAAACAGTGCGACCTTTCCAAAGAAACACCCTTGGTAGAAGTAAAAGAACGTTGTTGTTCAGAGGTTGTTGCTCTACTGGCAGAGGTTAAGTTTGTAGTAAAAACGTACAGTGGGAAAAATCATGCTATTGTTGAATGGAGGTTGTTGCTTAAACGATGCTATGTATCATTTTGATATGCTGGTAAAAATCGAAATATGAACAATAACTGATTTACAGTTTGTCCTGTTCATACAGAAAAAATAAGGGACGTACTTTCTCCGTACCAGGTTTATCCACACGTTATTTTTTGTGATATATTTTCCAAATATCAAATGAAAGTGTTCAAACTGAAAATGTATTTATTTCTTTTCTTGATGTTACTAGTATACAGGTTCATTATCAGACATTTGTAATGTTACATGTATTTTAGTACAAAAATGTATTAACTGAATTGTACAACTTTTGAACTACAAATGATAATAGAAGCATTAACTTCCAGAATGTTCTTGCTCCGTCGAATGCAAAGCCTCTGGTGATTGTTGTTTTCCCGCTGTGAAGTCAGGTCCCATCGATACTGAATGTCTTTATCCACATAGTATGCCTCAGGATGAAGTATCTCTGTCATTTGTTCATCAATCGTATCACATGGTATCGTACTCACCTGATGATTCTGAGAGCGATGAACGAAATAACCGTTGTGGAGATGCTAGGGTTGCTGCTTGGGGAAGTATGTTGCCTGTGTACTCTCAACAAACAGGGAAAGTGTACAAGAACCGGGTTTGTGCAGAGGCGTATAACGTCACTGATGGCGAGGAATGGAGTACTCGTCTTTCTTGTGAAGCCCCGAACGACCTTTTTGATCTGCCTAGTTTTATACTTCGTGGTGTTCTACCTGAATTTTGTCACGTCGAATTTCTGTACAACAAGTCTTTGATAAGTTCTGAACAATGTTTCAAACCAGTGAACTCTCTTTCCAAGTGTTCGCATGATATTCCATTTGAAATTCCAAATGCAACAACAGCCACAGCAGACGACATTATTGCGGCCTGTACTAGTGGTCTGGAGTCTCCTTATATGCACACATTCGTTAATGTTTTTTGTTTTATCTGTACACAACATGTGCCTGTCTCCTTGCCAAGATGTTACTACAAATTAAACGAAGGCGACCTTGGATTACTGAGAGGACTGAACGGGGCTTTAAAATTTACCTTCATTTTCGAGACAAGCATATTCAACAATGATTTAGTGGAAGATTACACCGAATCTGTGAATACTGGAATTGCATGTCCTTTAAACAGTCACTCGGAGGTAAACTATTACCGATATCATTTATAACATTATATTTATGCTTCCGTATCGATAGATCGGGGGCTTATTGTTTTAGGCTTGTCTGTCTGTTTGTTTGTCTGTTTGTACCAAACTCTAACCTAGCCTATTAATTCAAAACGCTTCCACCTACAATCATCGAACTTCATATGTTGGTTCTTCAAGACAACCTCTACAAGCCCGCACATTTTCAGATCAGATGGCCAAAGAACAATGTCATCCGAAGGGGGCACACATCTTTTCATGCATATTTTTGTCATCTCACCACGTCACGGCTGAATATTTTGTGAAGTAATTTCGCCCCAGTGATGATAGAGTTACATGTATTTGTAAGTGAAATGTTCGAATGTAGCGACTTAGGTGAAAACATATATCCTCAGATATATAAGAGCATTGGCCTTGATACAATGAAAATGTCTTTACGTGCTGATAGTATGAATATTAAACGTTTTTTTTTAAATTAAAGGTAATAAGGACACCTCACAATTCCAGTCATCTTTTTCAAACAGTATAAAAGACTTTATATTATCTCCGAACAAAATACTTCAATCGAAAAGTAAAAATTGCACATTGAATTAAATGCAATTTGTTGATATTTCAGACGAGCAATGGTTGTCGACCGATTTCCTGCCCATTGGGTCAAATATTAAACCAAAGAAAGAACTGTATTTATTTTGGTAGCAAATGGATTGTCAATGAATTTTATGTATACATCACACTGTCTTCGATTGAGGTTTTCAGTGTTTCGTCTTTAACGCGCTCTATTCTAAATTTGAAATCCCCTTGGCCAGCATATTGGACCATCAACACGATTTCGTATGAACCTATTAACGAAGATCTGCAAACAAGAAGTCTGATAATCTTACAGCACATACAATTTAATTCCCCATTCGATCCAAAGCCCTTTTTCAAAAGATTTAAAAAGTACATGCACAAACCATGGCTCCTGGTGTCTTACAATACGACAATCATGCTACAAGCCAGAATTTCGAATTTTGTAACACCCACCGAGAAAATTCTTTACACACACCACATAATTACAAACATTGACGCCCCTGTTGTTCCCAGAACTAGAAAACACATCACCAACTTGTATTTATGCCATCACGTAACACTGTTGCCTACAGAATACTCAATCATCGATGCAACTGGAGCCATATTGAACAAAATAACGAATACAATTCTTCACAATGGGGAATTCACGACGAAACATGACGGGAACAAGGTTAGTCCAGGAGTATGTTTGGAAAAGTCAGGCCTGTATAGGATCCCCAAAAATAATGCAGTTCCAACATTTCCATGGGATATAATTTATCTATGTATAGTAACAACTGTTGTCACTCGTTTTCTTCAAGGGTTGCTTGTAACATGTGTCGCTGGTGAGTGAAAATTATAGTTTGAACATTTTTTTTGACCTTCCGTCGAACTAATTAAAATCCGATATAAACCAAGTACATGTACTTGTATATTTACCAAGTCAGTTTCAAGTCTGTTGTACGCACTGTCGCAAATTTCTTCTTCTTAGAGAAAATGACACACGCTTTTAGAAATACAGACTAGTTACTTCATGAAGTACTTAAATATCTTTTTTTTAAACGTTAAGAGTAAAATGATGATGGCTGTACAAATTCATTTACTTCAGATTCACGTGCAGCTAAAAAATGAAACAATAGACCAATGCTACGAAGGTTGCCAACATATCCTAATAACGTATCTATCTAAGAATGATTTGTGCCATTGCAATTACTCAAAATTTGATAAACACTAAATTTATCGATCAAATCTTACTGATTGTTATTATTTTTCATTGTCCCCTGTATATCTACCTTTTACGGTTTTTTTTCTCAGCATCAATGTTATGTGTTCGGCCTTTAGTTGTGCGTTAAAAGTGATTAAACTGGTTTCAAAATGTTAAAAGATTGTTTCTCCTAAATCAAGTCCTGCGTATTCAAGTATTACCACCGGGCGGTAGCTTTGAAGTGCAGAAATGTACAAATAATCATATTATTATCTCTTCTTCCAAAGGCTGTACCATATAACTCTCTTGGACATCTTCTACTAATGTGCAGTGTTCAATTGTGCAAGAAAAAAATCCGCATAGAACTAAAACTAGAATACAACTTTACTATGTGTGATGTTAAAAAACGGTTAATTAATAACGATTAAAAGCAAACATAATAAAATGCATACGTACTAGTATATCATAAAAAAATCAAGAACTAAATTTTGAAACATTTTTGAACATATACTGGTGACAGCATTTACGTCATGGAATTTGGCCGCCGCGAGGTGTACCTTTTGTTTGCCAGGTGATAGCTATATGGTGTACGATGCAGTGTCGTAAATGCACGACCCTGCATCATGCTATAAGTTTTCAGTATCTAGATAGCTATCTTTTTAAAAATGTTAGTTTTACGCTATGAAAAACTTAAATCGGTAGGTGGGCAGTTTTATTGTCAGTATTACTATGCTATGCTTGTACTGAAAATGAAAAACAGGAATAAAAAAAACGAAACATATTTTCTTGTCAAATTACTAAAAATTTGGGTCGGTCTTTTTGAATGAGTCGAATTGCTGCTAACAAACTATTATATTTTTAAAGGTATCTTGATTGCTTTTGATAAGATTATAATCAAACTTTCTGAACAGTTAATACATAGAGAGGGATGATATATCCCTGACATACATGAGCCTTTGAACGTGTATTTTTATATGAAAAGGGCGCTTTATAAATCTGGCGTAATATTATGTCTTTATAAGATGTTAACAGTTCAATCGCTTACATAACCCGAAAATGTGGAATTAAATGTAATAACATCGTATTCCGTGAATTGTACATCAAACCAGAGTCACTCAGATAGAAAGATCTTGATCAAATTAAACAGTAAAAATATCATATTACTTAATAATAATTATATAACAAAGATTTCATTACAACTGTCTATTTCTATTTCCATTATTCCTTCCAAAACTTCATCTCTTAATTTCAGTGTTAACACCAATTAATTGACTCATAAATCACGTACCGACTTGTCGATACTTATTCATATCTATTAATAAATAATTGGTGATAACAAACGTAGATGATCAAATCCCTTGAAAAAGAAATAATACGCTCTAGACTTTGTGTTAGTTCTATTGTTGAGTTCGAATTTCATTGTACGTGCAATCCCAGAATTATACTAATTATACATGTAGTCACAAATTAGTAGCATTTGCAAAATTAATTAACGTGATAAAAAACGAAGCAATCCGATTTATGATGTAAAATTATTCTAATATTGGTATAAGTGATGTTCTAATATGTGTGAAATAATCAAAGAAGAATATCTCGTGTCTCATTTGCATATTCTTAATTGACGTCACCTTATTTGACCAATCACATTATGAGAAGAACTTGATGGCCATACATAAAGAAGAATGAAACAGCTACAGGTAAAACTGTACAGCGATCTTGCAGAACATTTACTAGTACCTAAGCTGGAAAAGATTCTAGCTTTGATTTATCGTCACGGTAAGTATCAATTTCTTTGTTTATCATTTTTGTTTGGATTTTTTTGCATCAGTTAATGAATTTGTTTGGACCACGAGCTTTCGCGATACTCTACAACTGCATGTAGTTAAAAGAGAAAATTCTTTGAAAAATGCCGCATTTTGCATAAAGTAATAATGATTTCATAAAAATCGAAATTTTCAGTGTTTACGTTTTCACACTAGACATTAGTAATTCCAATAATTGTGTATTCACAATTAACACTTTCTGATATGCTGTCGTTTTTCTACCAAAATGCATGGGACAAAGTAGGGGTGTTAAATAGGAAATATTCGGTATGGTATTGATTTTATTTTCAACTAGGGAATTATAATAGCCCCATATAGGACTCTTGGTTACTATTAGCATTATTCATATCGTACACGTACTACACATTGCCAGCTTTTAAAGCCTATTTTCGATCATATCCCTTAGATAATAGCACGGCGCACGATGACTATTTGTGTTTGCTTGCAACCACTCTCGACTACATTATCATTTTTTTGTTTGCGACGTTAGTTACAACGTTAATTAGGACGTTATGCTTAATTGCGTCGTAACGCCTATTTGCGACGTACATGCACCTTGTATTAAAATTTGGATAGTTTTCATCATATTTCCTTAGAAGGCTTATTTTTGGTCGAAACATTTAACAAGAGTTCTAACTTGTTTAGATAAAAGTCAATGAATCTCAAAGCAGTACAAATCGTAATTTTAAGTGCTATTCACTCTTGCTATATATTGTATTTTCATGAACACTCTTTCAGATGAAACACAATCGAACAATTAATACAAAAGTTGTGGTAATGTTGTATTTAATGATCTTCGCCAGTTTTGGAAATTCAAATCAGTCTAAAAACTCAACCTTGAGAGACAGGATACCAACTTATCTACAAGAGTTATGTCCTGGTTCCGGGGTGTGTCAAAATGACGTCATTGTTCCTGAGGATAATAGATCGTCTTGCTGTGGAGGTACCTTTTTTCATGATTCACATTTAGGGGGCGAGGCGAAAGTTTGTATAGCGTAGATATAATCACTGACTAAGGTTTGACTGTTGAGAAAATTACAGTCAACATGGTAAATTTCTCTAAGAGACGTCGGCTAGAGAAGCACCAAAGCATTTTACATCTGAAAGTAATATTGGAACTTTGAGTAATAATTACATATCTCTAAGACCGATAAAGATTCACGTACATACACGCGTATTGGTCGTTATATACGTCCGGTGTTGCGGGTTTCTGCTATAAACTGCATCTGCTTTAAGGCCAGAAGAACAGTACAAATGTATATCCATTTCCTTTACGCACTTTTTCAAGAACCAAAAAAACGTACCCTATTTAATGCATAGGGGACTGACACACAAAAAAAGTGTCTAAGCATAGTATCTATATATATGCTTAGACACTTTTTTGTGTCTTTTGTGTCAGTCCCCTATGATTTAATGAGCATATAAACAATAATAATAATGTTTTGAACCTTACTGCTGGAAAGAGGCATATGGCAAACCAGTTATTAGATCTCGCTCACACACTTTATTTGAAAGACACGTGGTCATCTCAGAAAAAAATTGTTGGTTTGTGTTTGCACTCAACCTATATCCTTTACCATTACATGCTGTTACTGGAGACAATAAACTTGATTAAAGAACGGAAATATATTATACATAAGTCGCATAGGTATATACCCCTCATTAAAATGATCAATCATCAATTTGACTGGGCGACTGGGATGCATACATGTATGTAGCTACTAATTTGTTAACCATGTCCGACTTTCCAGCTTGCTCTTGTGCCGAGGACTGCGCCGTTAACGGGAATTGTTGCTTCCACGACCAAAATATCGAATCTGACATCTACAGTGAATGCCTCTATCCATTTACAAAGCCTCAGAGTGAAGCGTTTGGCTACGACGTATTTAATTCGTATAAGATGGTCACGGACTCCCCGGTAGATACGGACACAAGCAGAAAAGGGACAAACGCTTCAGTCACTTGCGGAGATGCGAGAGTTGCTCCATGGGGAAGCATGTTGCCCGTGTACTCTAAACAAACGGGGAAAATTTACAAGAATTGGGTTTGTGCGGAAGCGTTTAATGTCACTGATGGCGAGGAATGGATTGCTCATCTATCTTGTAGAGATTCAAAAAATCTCTATGATTTTTCCAGCTTCGTGTCTGGCTTAAAGAGTGGTTTTATACCCGAGTTCTGTTTCGTCAAGTTTGTATACGAAGGCAACAAATCTATATCAAAATCTGTTTGTTACCAAGAAACAAACTTTATGAACAGGGAATGTAAATCTGATTTTAGATTTCCCATTAATTCAACCATGTCTAGAGAAGACGTAATATCGGGCTGTTTGAGTAGCCTTATCTCACCGTATGCTGTAGTATACATCAATGTATTTTGCTACATTTGTGGCACTAGAAGACATTTTAAGCCAAGCCTTTGCACTAATGCCGATGTTAAAAGTCCTGATCTTTCGTCATTTACAAACGTATTAGATTGTAAGGTTTTCAGCAAGACCTATTTCATTGAAGGCTTCGTCAAAAATGATCATACCCGCATGGCTTGCCAAAGGTGAAAGTGACGTTGTGCTTGGGAGTAAGGTACGTAACCATAGTGATGAATCTATCACATCTTTGTTTCTTTTTGTAGTTTTTGCATGACCATGCTAGTTTCTTACTGATGTTATTGTGCTACCACTAAATAAATTCAGTAAAAGCTGCGAACAAAGACCACACTTTATTGACAGGTGGCCTTTATTCGGAAGTCATATAGTTCAAACTACGCGCTAACTAAAGGTTTGATTGTAAATGAAATATTTTGTGACATACGCAGTAAAATATATTTTAGAGACCAAATAAAGCTTAAGGCTCCCTTATCACACAGATGATTAAATCTATCATCGAACCAGCTTTCTACATTCCTTCCCCATTTATCCATGGCAATAACACCGCCTCCATACCATTTGTTCTGTCCTGATTGACATTTTCATCAGATTTGAAGTAATATTTTTGCGTTTAACGTCGCGCTAACAGTCATGGTGATTTTGGCGACTCTTTAAGATCACAGGTGTACTCTTGGATACAACCAACTTGATAGACTTTTAACTTATAAAGTTTGGTCTCTGATAAGATTCGAACTCACAGTCGCTAACAGCTTGTGATTTCAAGTCAAATCTCTTATAACCACACGACCATGGTGGCCTCCCTTTAAACTGACGAATAATAATAATGACGTCATCATTAGAATGGTGGGCACCGAATTTTGAAAAAATCAAATATACTTGCATAACTATAATGGAATGGACAGTTCTAATTCATTATGACAGTTTCCGTGCTTTTTAAAATCATATTTCATATTTATAAACTTGTACATGTATATCTATAAGTACTTGTATTTTTTGTTCATGCTTTCGTGGTTAGATTGTGTTGTACAAATTAAGTTTTCTATACTCGTGTACATTTGGTGAATTTTCAGACAGGAACTGTGTGTCGGCAACGTTTATGTCCATCGGGTCAGATATTAGACCATGAGAGTGGATGTTTTTACCCTGCAAGTCAGTGGGTCGTTGACACATTCCATGTCCACTTAATTCTGTCTTCAGAGAAGAATATCTCTGTAAAACCATTGTTTAGTTCTATACAAAAACATCTAAGATCACCGTGGCCAAAGTCATGGGGCATCCAACAAGTATCGTACGAGGTCACAGACATAGAAATGCAGACAAGGCACATATCGGTACTTCAAAAGATCCAGTTCTCTTCTCCATTTAATCCAAAGCCATTCTTTGCAAGAGCACAAAAGTTGATCAACGAATACTGGTTTCTGATAACCGACGATGCGACGGTAAGGCTTCGGTCTACGATTTCGAAGTTCAGATCACTGGACCTAATGTCTTCAGAATACAAAGACATATTCAAAGTTATGAGACCAACGGTTGTAAACAAAATGATCACAAAGCTTTATTTCTGCGAACATGTTACTTTACTTCCCACAGAGTATTTATTTATGGGCGTATCACCAACATTTAAGCCAGTATTTAATAAAATAACAAATGAAACATTATTTGCTGGAGAGTACACGTTGGTCAGCAACGAAAATGGCGTTGATGTGGAAGTGTGTCTGGAAGATTCTGGTTTGGTTAGAAGTAGACCTAGTACCAGTAATACAACCGGAATCTTAGCACACCATGTGATTGTTCAGTTGTTATTAGCAATGTTGGTCAAGGTATTTGTCGAGTAACTGCAGATGTTTTAAAAATTTGATTGGAAGTAAATCTGTTATGAAGTGGACAAAATGTGTAACATTATTTACACATTCTCCTCATTGAAAATGATGACTATAGTACGTCAGAATTTACATAATAAATTTGACTTCTAAAATTCAAAATCTATTGTCAAGCATTCACCGGGTGTATATGCTGTATTTTCGTTGGGCTCAATTTTCGTGGTTTTTACTAGAATGGCTATTTCGTGGGGATTTGATTTCGTGGATGAGCTGACCCATGAAATTAAATCCCCAACGAAAATTAATGATTCCATAGTATATGTTTACTGAATACAGTTTCTAGTTGATGTAATGTCTTGTATAGGATCGTAGCTATGTCTGTACGAAGGGGGTGTTCTATAAGGATGTACATTTCACTATGTATATGGTCATATAACCGTTAAAATGTTATTGTATTTTTATGTACACTACTTTATTGATATACAATTAGTGTAATATCAATGCTCTGGAATGGTTGCCGAAATTGTGAATATACAAGTTTACGGTATTGTATTGCTGTTGCTTCGTTATGTGTAGTAAGGTGGACATTTTAGCATGATCATTTTGTCAGCATCTTTCAATTTGTTTGAACATATTTTAGTGGATCTGTTTTTCAGAACATGGTTGATAATCAAAGACATAGTCAAGTGTCATGTTTAAGGTTATTAAAACATGTTCAATCCATCTTTGTATATTGTGTATGCAAGTTAGACATTATACTGTTGTTTTGATGTATATATATTTAAGAACTATAATGCTTGTGTTGATCTAATTATTGTCGTATGACTGATGTGTATTCATTTGATAAATGTTTTACTGTAGTACTTGTGTATTTGTAAATTTACAAAAATTGAATGTTCACAGAACTAACCAATCAGATGTCTTGGTTTTTAAGACTGGTCTTTGATATCACTACAAGGGAGATAATCAAATACTTTAATTTGAAATACAAGGAAAAAATTCACACAAACGGTTCAATCACTGTGATATACAACGAAGATTTGGCTTCAAGGTGGTGCAAATATAAGGGTCAGTTCCGATTCCCAAGATATTTATTGAAAAACAAAATAATTGGTGGAATTTGCTAACAATATTTTTTCATTGGGGTTAGGCAATGCACAGTCTGAGTAATTTGGCAACAGGATTCTACAATGGAGGAAGATCCTACGCATGCACATGGATAGAGCCATAAGCTAGGTGGAAAGCTTTCTCACATGTGAAATTTGTCTGTTCTTAATGAGAAGGTAACTAGAAACAAACGATTCTTAGACCTAAAGATATCACATTATCACATACACAGCTCAAAGAATAAACATTTGATGTGAAAATAGATAACAAGTCTGGCACATGCTGTAACCATTTATGAAACTCTCAACACATTCGTACAAAATTACTACAAACATTTATTCAACAATATGATTGCTACGAAGAATCCTCGCCTAATTGTTTATGATACTGTTCAAGATTTCTAGACAATGTCTGTTGATGTGATCCTAGTAAAGAGGAGGTTCTACCACCCGCTGCTTGATTCAAACTGGCCACCAGCTGCCCAAGTAATATTTCCATTGGCGGGTATTTACTGATTTCGATGATCTGGTCCCTAGTAACCAGTCTGTCATCACAGAATCCACCTGGAAACAATAGCAGAAGGTATTAGGATCTTTCATTTTTCTCTCAAAATGGGGCGGATAGATTTTGGAAATGTTTATAATTTTTATAAGTTTCCATATTAGATAGAAAATCATTTACCATGAGGTTTTTCAAAAACAATGACAATCCTATGAGTTTTTTTTTCACTCAAAATTTGCATCTAAGTCAATGGGAGAAACCCATTCTCTAATTTTATATTGAGTACATCTTTTACACAGGGGTTGTATGAATTTTGTTTGTTAATCTGGCCATCAATCCAATAAAATACATCAAGTTATAGGTCTTAGAAGCTTACCCAACACTACCAGCTCAGGAACTTTTCTCACAATTGTCCACATTTCCTTGATATTAAGTTCAGGGGAGGTAATCATCATAGAGTCGCATTTTAACAAACAGCTTAGATTTTCTTTTTCTGTATCTTTAAAAACGTCACTAAAATAAAGCAGAAATTAATTTCTTAAAATCAACAGAGAATATTACGTTCATGCATTCATGTTCACCTTCTCTCACAATCCCTAATTAGTGCCCCACCTGCACTCCTACAGTAAAATGTAAAATCAAGAAACACCATAGTTGTTTAACTGATCCTTCAAATTATATTAAAAGCATCTTAAATATTTGAATTATAATTCAACAAATTGAAAGGACAATCTTTATCTATTCATTTATATGTTGTTTACAGCCCATTCACCAACTATGGTTATTTCAGAGCCGTCCAACAGATGGAAATAAGATATAACGAGATATAATGAGATATAATGAGATACTGGAGAACCAGCATTTATATCCTTCAACTTTCAGTCTTCGAATTAGTTAGTTGCCCGGCTACCTGAAAGGATTTTTTCCTTCTTTAAGTCCTTATTCTGACAACCTATTTTTTGAGAGTTTTCTTCATAAACCAGCCACAAAAAACTACGGTAACTCAAAGACTGCTCTTTGCAAACAGTTTTTCCTGGTTCTTTATCGTGCCCGAAATTAAGCACTGATACATGCCATGCCCTTTTTCCTGTCATTTTTTAAACACAGTACTAGGCTTGGTAATAGGGATAGTGACACTGTGTCCCCGGTGAAGACAAGAGTCAAACAATCTAGTGTTTACAAAGGAATATATTCAGTGTCAATGAATGACACAACCAAACTAACAAAACAAATTGGGTAGGTACTGTCCACTTAGGATAATGTGATAGTGACGTTTCATTTTATGTGTACACAAAAGTTTAAATCCATTGTCTGAACAGGTAAAATGGGTTTATGAGAAACAAATATAGTATTATAGTTTAGCAATGATATTGTAGATGTCTGGTTGGCGCAGTTGGTAAAGCCTTTAAAATTGATCAGGGGCTAAAATTTTATCGCGAGTTCGAACCTCACCGGTTGTCTCTTTTTTCGTTTCTTTTTCAACTTTTTGCAAATGAATTGTAGTTTCGTTATAATATTTAGTAGTAAATTGAAAAGAAAAAGAATGCATAATATATAATTGTCCTGTGTAACGCAAAGTGTGCCGAGTGCAAAAGTACATGAAGTTTTAGTACCGCGCACAGGTATTTCGTGCAAACTTATCTGAATGCCAACTAGCTGAATATGACTGAAAATAGGTGGACTTTTAATGGCGAACCAATCGTAATTACCAGAATTACAACGAAATATCTAAGACTATTCTTCATTATGTTTATTACATGTAAAAGATATTCAAAAAAGATATGCCAAACGATAAAAATGATGATAATAATATAAACACTAGATCTAGTTTATTCCTTACCAAAAAAAAAAAAACGACGAAAAAATTGACGATTTTTAAAAAAAGATATATAGCAATAGAAAATAATTTGTGAAAAAAAACCATGTCGTGGTCTCACACACTTCTTTTCACATCAATAGATTATCGTCAGACACCATCGTTACCAACTGCGTTACGCCGACAGTTGATGTATTTATTGAAATTTGTAAATCATGTAGTCAGCCTATATGTCCAATGATAATTTGACAACGGTTTTACACCGTAAGAATGGACTCGACCACTGCGTCACTATACAATTATCCTAACTGAGCAGTACATAGGTCATATAACATCTATTTTTTACAAAGGCCTAAAAAATTTTTGTTTCTGAAATTCAGATTACCTTACCTACCCTTATATTTTCCCATGACACTAGACTTTTTATTGTACCCAAGGAACGGTACATCCACTTTGTCACTTTTTTTACTTTTCCACTTACTATCAAGGGCCAAAAAAGTCCCGACCCACCTACCTAATTTTTAATGAGCAAGTAACCAGAAACAAACATAATTTTTAAGCCTCAATACCTATTGTGAAAAAATGAGGTACGGTTTATCACCACGTATTTTAATATTTAAGGTCTTGTCATAACAAACTTTAGGATTGGCACCAAACAATGAATTTGGTAAACCGGTTATTCATTAGGTGGTTCCTCTCTTTCTGCCTTACCTTAGATGTTTGTTATTCACAATGCTTAGTTTGAAGCCTTTCATTTGAAGTGCAATCTTAATGTGACGTTGTCTTAAGTTAGAATGTGGCAGACTATGACAAATTATGATCATTTTACTCTGTGCTACCAGTTTCTTCAGTTGTCTTATAACAAAAAGTTCATAGGGATTTTCCTACAAAAAAACACAAGAAATTCATTAAGACCATGTTTATAAGAAAAAGTTGATCAGTAATTTATCAGTCTTCCCATCTAATTTGTGAGGTTGAGTTGAATTAGAAGTACCAGGTAAGTAAATGTTAAGAGTTATTAAGGTAACCATAAATACGAAAATATGTAGATTATCAATTTAAATTAATTACACCAGTACATGGAGGAAGCGGTGGTCCAGTGGTAGGATGCTTGCTTTGGGATCGTGAGGTCCCTGGTTCAAAAACAGCCCTAATCATCAGAATTTTTCTGAGCAAAAAATTTATCCCACAATTGCTCCTCTCCAACCAGGTGTTTAAATGGGTACCTGTAGGGAAATAAGTCAATGTTCTTTGGCTGCCTTTGGTGCCGAGTGTTAACGGATGACCTATAACCCAGTGATCAGTTGAATGTATATAAATATCAGACTATAAACCAACCCTTTAACTCTTTTTTATATTTTTCATACATTATAATTCATAAAATGGAACAAATGGTAAACAGCTTAATTGAGAAATTTCTGAAATTTATCATTCAGGTCATTAACATTGACCAATCCAATTATGAGAAAAAAAATCGGCATATTTTTCCTGCATTAAAACAGTTATCACTAACTTACCTCCTCAACTTGATTTGTATAAGAATTTGGATCAAGACAGGACTGCCTTAACACTGAGAGAGGCTCAGGGTATATTGGTTGAGTGACATGTTCAAAGACTCGTCTTTCCATAACCTGAGGCCTAGGTCTCTTGGTCTTGAATTTATGTTTTTGACAGGCTGGGACATAATTGTAAAGAACCCTGGCGGCAAGACCTGAAATAATGAAAATATTTTTAACTACAATGTATAATGTACAGAACTTTCTAAGTTTCAAGAATTATAAGAACCCTAGCGGCAAGACCTGAAATTATGAATATATTTTTTATAACTACAATGTACAGATATTTCTAAGTTTCAAGAATTATCAATAATGAACTTATCAATTAGATTATTATGATCATAGAAATATGGGCTGCTTCCAACAGCCTAACTGTTGAGTTATCTATTTACTTACATGGTTGAGTGTGCCAACAACATTCTTAGGTGCCGAGGGTTCAATTAATTCCTACATACTAGTAGATAAGAAAGGCCCAAGGATTGGTCTCCCCTAATATACTACAGGGTGAATCAAAGACACTGGCTTGTTATGCCAACATGAAGTACTATGTTATCAATCAATGCATTCAATGGCAGTCTTCAAATCTGACCACCAGTCCGAAATCGGGTCTGCCTAAATCACTACTGGCCAAGTAAAAATTGACAGGTCATCAGACAGATGGTCCAATATATTGTCTAAATTGCATCATGGAGTACCCAAAACTAATGTTTTACTAGTAAAATATAAAAGGTTTCCATTAATTATCATAACACCAACATACATTAAAACATAAAAGTAAATAAAGTTTCCTTGATTTGTAGAAACAGAGACGTATAATACAAGAGATAGGCAACTCGTTCTTTGAGATAAGGAAATACCGGGAAATCTCGTATGCGCCGCGGGATTTCTCACGCGATCAACAACCGCAACTGTCGTCCGCCATTTTGTATCATTGAGATACGGTTGCTTACGTCTCTGTTAATCAACTTCACAAATATCGAACACTAGCCGAATGCATAAAATTTAGAAAATTATTATTAGATCATTTCGTGTGTGTGCATATATATATTTATATACATACTCGACGAGTTCATTGAAATAAACAAGTAGCTAGAGTACTGAGTGGAGTTGCGTTGTAACTTGCGGTGGGTGGGGAAGGCCAGAACTTCAAAACTGTACTCGCTAAAACTCGAGAACTAATGCTGGATTTAAATAATAAAAGTTATTTTGACTTTGTTGATACATGATTGATGGTTGCCCGAAGTTTCAATGCTCTCAGATTCGATTATATGTCATAATTTATGTTTAAACTGATATCACCCTTAAAGTCTGATTATTCGAGTGAAATTCTAGGCCTAGCAAATACATCAAAACTGTACTCGCTAAAACCTCAGAACTATTAGTTTGATTTACATGATTCAAGTTATTTTGACTTTGTTGATATGTGGTTGATGGTTGCCCGAAGTTTCAACCCTCTAAAATGAGGATAATTACCTCAGAATTCAAATCAAAATGGTTACGCTTTAAAGACTGAAAGTTTCACTGCAATTCCTGGCCGAGTCATAACATCAAAACTGTACTCGCTAAAACTCGAAAACTAATTTCTGGATTTCAAAAATTCAATTCTTTTTGACTTTGTTGATACATGATTGATGGTTGCCCGAAGTTTCAATGCTCTTAGATTCGATTATATGTCTTAATCTATGTTTAAACTGATGTCACTCTTAAAGTCTGATTATTCGAGTGAAATTCTAGGCCTAGCAAATACATCAAAACTGTACTCGCTAAAACTTTAGAACTATTCGTTTGATTTCTATAATTCAAGTTATTTTGACTTTGTTGATATGTGGTTGATGGTTGCCCGAAGTTTCAACACTCTTAAATGAGGCTATTTGCCTCAGAATTCAAATTTAAAATGGTTACGCTTTAAAGACTGAAAGTTTCACTGAAATTCCTGGCCGAGTCATAACATCAAAACTGTACTCGCTAAAACTCGAAAACTAATTTCTGGATTTCAAAAATTCAATTCTTTTTGACTTTGTTGATACATGATTGATGGTTGCCCGAAGTTTCAATGCTCTCAGATTCGATTATATGTCTTAATTTATGTTTAAACTGATGTCACTCTAAAAAGTCTGATTATTCGAGTGAAATTCTAGGCCTAGCAAATACATCAAAACTGTACTCGCTACAACTTGAGAACTATTAGCTTTATTTCTATTATTCCATTATTTTAGACTGTGATAATGTGTGATTGATGGTTGCCCGAAGTTTCAACACTCTCAAATGAGGATATTTGCCTCAGAATTAAAATATAAATTGGCTACCCTTTAAAGACTGAAAGTTTCAGTTAAATTCTACGCCGGGTCATAACATTTGTGTTTATTCTATACAAGAAAAATTAAATATGTATATATTTTTTATTCTACTGATTTATTTGACACCTGTAGTTTTTCAAGTAAACTTCGTGATTTATTGGGTGTTTCTTTTTCGCAAACACATTGTTTTTTTAATAATGGATTTTTCATTATTGAATGTTATCTGATTGTGCATATTAGTCTTGAAGTGTCACACATGTCAGCTGTAATAAACAATGCATGACCATAAAACTTTTGGTGACACATGTTTCTGATGATATCTATGGACCCATACTGTTCTGGGACCAGTAATTCCCTTGGTGATTGCACCAATTAACATCTAATATCGTAAACAAAACAAATTTTCACACAAGATAGCCACTTGATGTTAACTTCAAAGGCCTGCCAAAAATAACAAAATGTATGACATTGAAAAAAAAATTTGTTCAATATGGTACATGTTGATATTAATAATATTATGCGATGACATATTAAATTAATAGATAAGCAACGCGCCGAACATCTATGTGCAGCATTAGTAACAAAATTCCACAAAAAAATAAGAAAATCCATAGATCTATCATCTTTAAGATGATTCAGTCATGTTTTTTTGGTGACATTGTCAGTTTCCAACTGTTGTTTGTTGGAAACAGATTAATTGTTTCCATAATCGGTATATTCACCAAAAGTAATCTTAAATCTAGACATTCGTCATGCCATGAGAGAAAGTCTGAGGAAGACGTGATGTAAGTACTAGTGTTATACTCAAAAATAAATTACAGAGAAAAAATATAATTGGCAACTGCATGTCGTGTTTATGTAAGGACAATATATCAACTTCACACCTTCAAAAATAAGTGAGAGGTGTTGACTGATGAACAATGAATGAGGTCTATAAATTTCATTTTTTAAGGAAATTATTTTATGTCGCTAAACAGAATAACCCACATTGTACACAAGCATCAATAAAAAATCGGTCATATTGTATAGTCGAAAACAGCAAAGATATATTAAAGACCCTAAATTCTGACAGTTATGGATCAACGTCTCTAATATATTAAATATAATTATAAGTCTTTTTGTTTTCGATAATGTCACTCGCATGCCCTTTCCGAATTATTCATATATACTGTATAATCGACAACACTATCCGGTCTCGTACCGTGTAGACGTACTATATACCGAACTGAGCGATCACGCTAAATATCGCGATTGACATACGAGATATTGGGAGATTTCGCGTAGTTGCCTATCTCTTGTATTATACGTCTCTGGTAGAAACAAAATTTGATCATGCAAAGACAGCTATGTAAATATTCAGTTTTGGTCTGGCAAAATTAGGCGTTTACAGGATCAAATGTCTTGTGCTTCATAAGTTATCCGCGAAGACTGCAATGTTTAAGTTGTGTAAAGTAATAATAAGTTATATACATAAAAAGAGTGTTTTATAATTTTGGATTGACTGAGAACCATTCTTTAATAAGCGTCTGTGCTTACCATGATCATATATCAACAACTTAAGTTTACCAATCAAGTAATACTAAGTTTCTAGATAAAATAATGTAGATGCAACAGTAAAGTATAGACATCCCCATATGTGTTCAGGTAATACAATGACATATAAAACAAATCGCGGCTCTAAAAGAAATAAACGTAACTTACGCCGGCTACATAACTTCAAGGACGTCGCCATTTTTCCAAGCGCCTGTTGAGCCATGGACACTTTATTTTCTAACTGCAAGTAGGCCTAACTGGTAGTATCATTTATGAATGACATTGGGTGTTATTTTTCTCAAATATCATCGATGTAAATTTACTCAAATATGCTATCATATTATTCTCATTAAGCTATCATTACGGAAATCGCATCACTTGTAGATCTAGATCATTCGTATTTTTGCTAAACAGCAAGAAATTATTACTGTTACGCCCATAAGATCCAAAGGGGAGTGTGTATTCGCCGGCCCTAGTCCGATGATTATGAGAAAATGAAACGATTCCACGGCCCTAGGGTTTATTTTTTTTATTTCCTGACCGATTTTTTATTTCTATATATCAAATTGAAGATAAAGCTCTCCGCTTTCAGAAAATGTAAATATATTTCACATATCTTATAGGAAAAGATGCTTTTGAACGAGTGGAACTTCACCTATTTCTCGATAAAAATTTCCGCTTATTTTTTGGTTTGAATTCCACGGCCCTAGGGTCTAATTTTTTTATTTTTCAATTTATTTCTATTATTATTGCTTCATGATAAGGCTAAAGCTCTCAGCTTTCAGAAAATGTTAACTTTATGAAAATTGATTGACGATAAATATGTCTTTGCATACTTCAAAGTTGCACAAAGTTTGTTAAAAAAAATCGCAAATATTTTTTTGTTCGAATTCCACGGCCCTAGTGTCTAATTTTTTTATTTTTCAATTTATTTCTATTATTATTGCTTCATGATAAGGCTAAAGCTCTCAGCTTTCAGAAAATGTTAACTTTATGAACATTGGTTGATGATAAATATGTCTTTGCATACTTCAAAGTTGCACAAAGTTTGTTTAAAAAATCGCAAATATTTTCACCTATTTTTCGATAAAGATCACCGCTTATTTTTTTGTTCGAATTCCACGGCCCTAGTGTCTAATTTTTTTATTTTTCAATTTATTTCTATTATTATTGCTTCATGATAAGGCTAAAGCTCTCAGCTTTCAGAAAATGTTAACTTTATGTACATTGATTGATGATAAATATGTCTTTGCATACTTCAAAGTTGCACAAAGTTTGTTTAAAAAATCGCAAATATTTTCACCTATTTTTCGATAAAGATCACCGCTTATTTTTTTGTTCGAATTCCGCGGCCCTAGTGTCTAATTTTTTTATTTTTCAATTTATTTCTATTATTATTGCTTCATGATAAGGCTAAAGCTCTCAGCTTTCAGAAAATGTTAACTTTATGTACATTGATTGATGATAAATATGTCTTTGCATACTTCAAAGTTGCACAAAGTTTGTTTTAAAAAATCGCAAATATTTTTTGGTTCGAATTCCACGGCCCTAGGGTCTATTTTTTTATTTTTCAATTTATTTCTATTATTATTGCTTCATGATAAGGCTAAAGCTCTCAGCTTTCAGAAAATGTTAACTTTTTGAAAATTGGTTCATGAAAAAATGTGTTGTTTTTTTTAGCTCAAACTTGGGCAAAGATTTCGTTTGATCGTGTTAATTGCATTTAACAATTAGACCGTTTATCACCTTTTTAAAACGTGTTGTCAGACCTTACGATTACCTTTATATATATATTATTGTTATTGCTACTATACATGTATTCATATCATATTATAATAAAATAAAAATCTAGCTTTAAACCGACAAAAGAGTTAAAAAGTAATACTACACTTGCTCATAAATAATAAAAGAATGCTAGTCTTTAGTGATTAAGAATATGTCTTGAATACAATAAATTATTAAACTATAAAGAGGTATAGCTGGAAACAAAATGATAAAAAGGTTACACATGACAAATGTGTAACGGGAAATAACAACAATTGGAATAATAATAATAAAAACAAAACAAGTTATCTACATAGATAAGAACTTCTACGATTTAAAATATTACAGCAGGTTTTGGCACTTAAACGAATCAAATCTGGATGAGTAAATAACACGACCAGTTTATCGTTGCCTGACAAATTATAAAATATATCAAAAACTTCTGTAGCTCGTTGTACAAGATTAAAACGTAAGTCTTCATATAAACTGCAGTTAAGTATTACATGGCATTCATCTTCAATAAAAACATTACAGAAAGGACAGGTTCATGACATATGTACATGAAGAAATAAAGAGGCATAGCTATCAACATGGTGGGAGAGACATATTATATACAATATCAAGTACATAAATAAAATGTTAACAGAGATGAAATGCAGTATTTATATATATCATAGTAGGCGGGCCATATTAACTACGTATAGAAGTTGCTTACGCTTGGTGATTGGAAGTAATCATGTTATGTATAGAGCGTTCATTGATACAGATGAAATAGGAGGTGACAGCTGTAAATAATTCGTTGTTTTCACTGTTTATATTTCATTGTCATTTTATGGTAAGTAAAAATTCAGATGTTTAATGCCGACAGGTAACACAAATTAGTGAATTATTCCATAAGGCTCATGATATACGCTGCGGTCGCCGATATTTTTGACTATTCATTGATTTCTTTCCTCTTCTTTCCCATAATTTAGTTGATATGTATTATATTCATAAATATGCAATAGGAGGAGGAAAATAATGTACCCAATATGGGGCTGGAACTCTTGACCTGCTTGCGAGTCAAATGCGCTACCAACTGAGCTAATTGTGCTGGTGAACATCCCAGCCAATTTATAATTAAGTATACGGGTGACATTGGTAGTCCAACTAATTAGACCATTTGTGACGACGAGATACTTTTTAGACTTGGCCCCGTCCCGCACAGTCTAACAAAGATCTGCATATTTGTGTGCGGAAAATCCCCAATTAAAACCAGTTGGGCACGATAACTACAATATCTGTGACCAAAGTGAACCGTTCGGTAGGCAGAAAATATGTTTCTATACTCATATGAGTATAAATTATTCCAACATACCTTTTCTGAAAGATGCATTAATGTGTTGTTTCTCCCCACTGAAAACGAAACTGGTGTAATGGCGTTTAAATGCATGCCGGTGTCATGGTAAACATCGCCTATTCTCGAAAATTCGCTGTGCAAATAATTTAACTTTAAGTACAAGTTTAAATAAGCTGGCATGTCAACGAAACGTTGGCAAGTTAAACTTAAATCAACTTTCGTTAATTCCTGGTACTCATTATAAAGATTGATTTAGAATTAAACTGTCCGACGGTATTTGTATACGGAGTGGAACTGGAGTATGTTCGTACCGTTTTTTTTGCAGAACGTAAAATTTTAAGTTTAATATTTAAAATTTGACATTTAACATAGCTAGACTTTTTAAAGCACATTCACACAGATTACTGTTATTTCTATCGATTTAAATAAGTAACACCTGTTATTGAAGAATTTTTGAAGTAATTTTAATTTTCGTACATAAATATGCAGATCTTTGTAAGGCTGAAAGGATGGCCCTTCCGAATTTGTTCACGAAAATTGGCCAACAGGAAAGTTGAATTAGTAGGGCTAGTGACATTGGATAACAGTGTAACTAATTTTAGAATACTAATTGAACAAAGAAAAAATTTCACTGCCGAAAATTGAATATAGCGATTTATATCTGTAACACATCTACTTTACAAATGCCAAAAGTCAAATGTTCAAAATCTGTACTAATCTAGTGCCCACAATCAATAAA
The DNA here is from genome assembly GCA_964023205.1 of Lutraria lutraria. NCBI lineage: Eukaryota > Metazoa > Mollusca > Bivalvia > Venerida > Mactridae > Lutraria > Lutraria lutraria. Next base: position 3,746,500 of record OZ026851.1, on the reverse strand, counting down.
TACAATGCAGTCAGCCACCATCTTTCTTTCCTTGAATATACTTAATAACGGTGTAGAAGTATAAACCTCTCAAGGTCACATGACGTCTTGATATAGCAGTGATATTACTACACTGGGTTACATGTATACTCCAAACAATAATTTCAACACAGAACTAATTTATAACGGAAGTCGAATAAAACTGGGCATCTGTGTTCAAAACGCAGGTGGCAGTAAAACAAATCCAGTTTTTCAGAGAACTGCAGCATACTTTTTATTGAAACATAACCATTTCATGTATTTTCTTAATACATAACATAATTTTATTGCATACTAATCTTAAAAATGTTTAACTCTGTTTCTGCTGATGACAGATATGTTGACACCGGTAAGATATGCATGCATGTATGGTACAGATATTATTGGTATGCACCAGTATTCAGTTTAAAGTGGTAAACGTGTTACTGGTTATTTGGGTTATTCAGCAACCATTATATAATTATTAATGCATACAAGTAAACAAACATGCTAAAAATAAATGAACAAATAATGATAATACCTGTGTATTGAATGAATGTATAATTCAAGTTGCAAATGAATAAAAGAACCAAAAATGATAATAATAAAAGCTACCTGTTAAGACTTACTACAATAATTTTAAAGAAAGTGCTGATGTTAATTGAAAAATAACTGCAAAAAATTAATCATACAAATACGGTCAAACTTGTGAACAAAGGCTATCCTTGAGAAAGAGAAAATAAGACCTTCATTGACTGGTGGCTTTTATTCAAGGTCATTTTGTTCTAAATAATCAATGTCTGTTTTAATAGAATGGCCTTTATTCACAAGATGGCCTTAATTCAAAAGTAGCTGCTAACACAGGTTTAACTGTACCTACATTTTATATAGAAGTGACGGAAGGAAGTTTTAAGTGATCCTGTCTCTGTTTTAGGAATACATGTACCAGTAGTTAATTCCAGAACCATCAATGTTTTTAACACAGAAATGTATGGTATGGTACCAGATGACCAATATTAATACCAATGCAGATTTTTATCCTTACCCACAATCAAAGCTATGGGCTTGTAAATTTCTATTTGGGCTTGTGAACTTCTTTAAGAATGTGTATTTGAGTCAGTGATATTTTTTTATTTTCAATAGCCTGCTTTTTGACAAGTGCTTTGAAAATATTAGTTCTAAAACTGCATGAATAGAATTTCACTTGTTTGCAAATGTATTTTTTTAGAAATTCTTGTAAGATAAGATTAAGAGTAAGTGGAAATTAAAGGTCAAATTAATTATAAATACATTTGTAATATGGTATGTTTGATCATGCACTGTTTTTGCATTTAAATGACAATTGTGTCATCATTGATTTGTTTGAGAACAGGGAAAAACAGACATCTTAGGATAGCAACATCCAAAATCAGATCAATAAAGCTGCAAGTAATAATACAGTGTTAAGATTAGGATATGTGTGGGTTACAATGTGGAAGAATGAAATGACTAACATTTCCATTGTATTGAGTCTCATTTGAGTTGTCTCCCTTACACAAACCAATGTCTTAATACCGTTTGAAACCATTGTAGCAAAAAATCTTATTTACTCAAGTCATATTCTTAGACAATGAGTTAGGCTATTCTGCTGGTGCTGAATCACAAAGTATGTGTGACACAGTGTCTAGATGTATGGTTTTCAAGTTTAGAACACAGATTAAGTGAGAATGTTAGTTCTGTTGTAAATTTCCATGAGTTAAAATGACATTTTTTATGCTCTCAGATGCAGAAAAAATCATTGTTTTATGCTGCAATAAGACCCGCCTCCATGGTCATGTGGTTAAGATCGATGACTTCATATCACTGATAGAGGGTCATGGGTTCGAGCTGTGCTACCGACCATGTCTCTTTATGTGAGAAAGTAGGCTGTTGCTTATGGAGGATGGGAGTCTAGTATGGGTTCTTCCCAGGAACAATGGTTAGATGAACTGTCCACCCCATATGACTCTGAAAACGGGAGTAAAACTCAAATACAAATAAACAAACATATGCTGCAATAATTCCTTCTTGTTCTGATTTTTATCGCTGGCGTTTAACTTCATACAAACAGTCCGGATCATTTGGTGATTTCTTACTTCATTCGTGTCTGCTAGTTAATAGAGCTGTAGAGAGTATCCAAATACTCAGATAATCGTGATTTGAACATGAAAATCGAGTATGAATTCTCGCCACCTCTGAAATCGTATGCTCACGATCTTCGTAAAAAAGTGCTACTCTGATATGCGTGACATGCTATACTTCTACGTTTCTCGAGTCAGTCCGCTGTTCACTGTTAATAATTTGTTTGCTTCTTGAGTTCCCCTGTCTTGTTCATTGTTAATGAAAAGTATATAAGTGTCTGTAACCAGATTTGCATATTATGTTACAATATTCAGTTTTAACACCATTCTATGGTGACAACACCATAATATGAGAAGTAGGTTATATTTTCTGTTTCATTAAAGATTCATAATTTGAATTCTGAATCTCCAATCATGTATCAAATTGGATCACCTCATGTCTGCCATTCTACAACCCTTCAAGTTGATCTGACAGGTCACTGTCACTGTATTTCAAAAACTGTGGATGAAACAATGATTAAACTTGTCAATTAATCAATCAACTAAACAAACAATTAAACAAACAATTAATTAAACAAACAACCAATTAATCAATCAATTAAGGATTTTTTATCATAAAATCTGTTTAATTATTTGGTGACCATCATGGGCAAGTAATTATGGTCTCCATCACTAAAGAATGATTCTATCTATTAGACAGACATGAGTTAAAATGGCCACTCTTTGTCATGAGTTTATGATATATAAGACTAAGTACATTGTATAGGCTAATGGTATAAAAAGATTCTCTTCTTCTTTCTTTGTGTTGTACTTTGTTCACAGGTTTGCCTGTAGACCATATCCATCAAAATAACGATATTAAGAATGTCCTAGTTGTCTCCCTTTGTGGTTGAATTCTTGTAGTTTCAGACATGCATTCATCATGTATCGAGTTGTACACATCTGCCTGTCAGTATGATGGAGTGCAAACATACTTGAAAGGAGACATGTTTATCGCAATTTGTTTTCCTAATGCCAAAGGTGTCTACCCTAAGCCCTTTTCATAATATTTCCTCGTTTGATAACTTAAAACACATTTCAATGTCTCAATTTTAGTGGTAAAGATACTACCCTCATCTGTTGTCATGGTTTCTAAAAATGGTTGAGTCAGTTGTGAGAATTGTCGTCACTACATCTTAGTTAATTAAATTTCAGATGCTGGTATTCAAGTTCCTACATGTTGTTATTTGTCATTTGATGAAACGATTTGAGCCTTATTTCCTTGTTACGTCTGAATTAAAATTGAGTTCACGGTTTACCTGACTGACATATCCTTTTTCTTGTATTCAACCCTTAATTTTCTAAACGCAATATATCTGTTATTGGAAAATATTTTTTGAAGAAGAATCTCAAGAACATGGAGGGTAGGTTTATGAAAAATGAGAAAATCAAAGTTGTGTTACCTTCATATCGAGCTATCATGCTCACTGCAATATCTGCGTAGTGCAAAAACTTTAATGTAGCTCATAACTCAGAAACTGTAAGAGGTAGCAACATGACACTTCATAGGTGGATAGATCTCACTGAGGCGGTGAACAGACGAGCGTTGACACTGCTCACAGCGCTCTTGTTTTGGTTTAATTACAAATATTTTCAATATCACAGAATGACTTAATGTGGCATATGTATTGTTGAGGTGACACTGCTCTGTGATGTGAATTTGTTTTGCCTTTTATAATAGCTACCAATAAATAGACTCATTCCCAATCTGAACGGGTGGCAATTTTTTTTTCAAAATTTCAAACAAAAATTCCCAAACAAAGGACAAATTTTGTAAAAGGAATGTTCAAATATTGCATATATGCAGTTTTATTCTGTTAGATATAAAAATAGGTCCGAAGTAATGTCAATCGAACACCCCTCAAGAAATTGTTCTTATTACACCATTATTAAAATGACGTGAATTTGTGTGACAAAATTATTGTCCGCATAAGTGTAAAGAATTTACAATTTCAGAAAAAAAACATAAAACTTGATTCTTCCTAATTCAGTCAGTACCAGTATTTGCCATTTCCTTAAACGTGGAAAATCGGTGAACAAATTAAGTAAATTTAAAAAACAAAAACTATTTTTCAAATAGTTCAGTGTCAGTGTATTATAATTCACTGAAACGACTGTCATTTCTTAGAATCTGAGGATTTCATAAGTTGTCAAATTAAAAAAAAAATTTAAGATAATAAAAAAGAAATGAGATTATTTTGTCTTTTTGTTCTGAATATTTGGGAAGGACTTGCATTGACATTTATTTCATATGGCAAATCTCTGAAGAGTTTTCAAGTTCTCAAAGAGCTCAATTAAAAAGTGGATATGTCGGCCATCTTGTTATTTAATCTGCCTCGAATCACACACCAGACTCGCTCGTCTTTGGGAATTAATTAATAATAGCGAAAATCCATAATAGTTAATGAATCAAGATGATGATACTAATTTCCCCCATCTTCAAGAATTTAGCTGAACTGTGATTTTGGATGGAATTTTAAACTGGCAGGAACAGCGTCAAAGTTTTCAGATAGTTGAACAATGAAGATCATTAAACCTTCGTTATGGTCGCTGTCATGGTCTAATGGTTATTACGCTGGACTTTAAACCCTATGATCCAAGTTCGAATCTGGGTTGCCTCAAGGTGATGTGCCCTTCTGTGAAAATTTGACAAACACGTAGATTTTCCTTCATATGTGGAGTAGAAGCTGGCTAGTTGTGGTCGGGTAAATTAGTACTGGTTAAAACCCAGTCTAGGAAAACTGGTTATGTGAACTGGCCGCTATCCTTCTGTAAGCCAGCTTGGCAGTTTCTTCACATGTTATTTAATTCTGGTCTCTGGTGGGATTTGAATTCACAACAATGAATGACTAGTGATTACTAGTCGGAGACCATAATTACTTGCCCATGGTGGTCACCAAATAATTAAACTGATTTTATTATAAAAAGTCCTAAATTGATTGATTAATTTGTTGTTTGTTTGTTTAATTAATTGTTTGTTTAATTGATTGATTAATTGATTGATTATAATTGATTGGTAGGTGATTCTGGTTGTACAGATGCTAGCTGGTTGTTTTATTATATTTATTTTAACTCATCTATGATTGATTTGATCTATGTTTAATTTGATTGCAGTTTTCAGTTAATGTTATATACCATATGGTGTGTTTGTGATGTTGATATGTACTTCGTTGATTCATGTTTGACATTCTGTGTACTCCTTGAATGAAAAAATTCACTTCTAAGATTTTTGCTTAATTATAATGAGAAGTCAGTTTTTTACTTAAAAAATCATTCTCATGATTTAGATTCTGATGTAGTAGAGATCATTCTCATTCTTTAGATTCTAGTGTTATTGAGATCATGCTCATTCTTTGGATGCTTGTGTATTATAATACGGATATTTAAATTCCAGTTCAGTAAGTTGTCAAGTAAACTAGAAATTGACACACCAAAACTGCTGTTCATATGAGAAGATACTAATATTTGACTTTTTTGTTCTAAATTTGAGACATTTGGTAGCCTAGGTTAAGCTCAGGTAGGTAACAGCATTGCAGGAATGTAAATAACTGCGAATTGGTATCAGATCAATACCATGATGATGAATAGAGTCATTTATACAAATTGTGTGAATTTCTATTAACAAGTTTCTATTCCTATTTTCAGTATGTGTGAAATGTTCGTGCCATGACTTCAAAGGTAATCAGGGAGTGGTTAGCAGAATATAAGGTAATGCTAACATTTAGATGAAAACCCAATAATTTCCTGATTCATTTTCATTTTTTTAGCAACATGGTTTCTTTCCTAGGTATTGTATTTTTTGTCTCTGTGGTTTAACATCCCACAAATAGACCGGGTTATTTGGGCAACTCGTCTAGCTTTACTGATGGAGGTAACCTCCAACCTTATAAGTGGACTGCTTCCTCACATTTGAAATTAGTATGGTCCGGGCTGGATTTGAACTCACAGCTGTATTGGGCTTGATTTTGTTAAACTTGTTTCTAAGACCTTGTCTATGTGCTGACCAAAGCCAGCATATTTGTGATGTAAGCAGTATTTCTTAATTTCATAAAATTTAAAGTCAGCATCATAGAAAACATAATTTAGTCGCCTTATTATGAAACATATGTAATATTATAATGTAAGTTGATATTGTTTTTCCGTCTTTTGTAAAAAAGCATAGATTTGTTTGTAAATCATATGGCACCATTTAAGTTTGAATCTATGTCATAAAGGCTAAAAAATAGTCATATTTAGGATATCTTGAATGAAGAAACTTGGGTTGGTAGATTAATCAAAGTGCTTAAAGTACTCATGGAAACTGAACTTACTTCACTGCAACATGGAACGGGATCTAGTTTATTAATTGCATGGCGGATGTAGAAAAGCTATCGTTCAGTTTCCAAAAAACATTTCTTTTTTCTCTAAACATACTTTTCATGCTTTGGAGGAATTTAATTCAGCTCTATAAAGGGTCTGTCGTTAAGCATTAACACAATTTTTCTGCAATAATGACAGCGTTAGCAAACTGTTTATAATTACAAATTAAAGTTTTCTGCCTAAGGTAATTTTGCAAAATTTTAAAACTTTGTACAGATAAAGGTTAACCCAGTAATTTTCATCCTTTAGCAATGATGATGGTTTGATTTTTTATCTATTGAATTGATTAGTTGGTTTTGAATAATTGATTACTTAGGTTTTTGATAATTAATTTGTTAGATTTTAATTATTAATTGGTTAGTTTTTAATAATTAATTAGTTAATTTTCCATTTATTTTTATAATCAATTAGTCGTAATTAAGATACAATGTCTAATATGGAAGGCTTACAGTCACTTTAATAAGAAGGTACGTTAGTCTTTGAAGTAGGATATACTCTTGAACCTTGCTGAGCCAAATTCTCTTTCAAAAAAATCAGCTAACATCTATAAACTGGGTCAGTAGGTCAAGCCGAACTTTTTTCAAATAATTTATTTTGGTTTTGAGAGATATGTAGATATTCACAAGAAAATAACTGAGACTAAAAATGTCTAAGGTCTGGGGAAATAAAAGGTTCTGTTGGGTTTGTGAAAACCCAGATTTTTTTTTAAAGATTGTATTGTACTCACCGTGCTTTTATTTCATTTCTTGCAGGTGCTCTCTAAGGAGGAGTTACATACCTACGCAGCATCAATATGTCACAATGGAGATTTGATCATCAGCTTACATTTATTATTTGATGAGTTTCCAGATCCCGAGGTACTTTTAATTGTTAATTGGTTGAAAATAAAAATGTGGAAAAATGGTAAATGTTCTATCAAGATTTTTGAAGTAGAAATTTTTGTGTCCCTGTCTTTACTGAAACTGACAAAACTACAATTTTGATTTTGCAGTATTTTATTTAAGTTTTGAAATATATCATCACGATGAGGTGTAGATGTCCAAGGCACAATTTCCAAGCCCAGTGATCCACACATTCCAGAGTTGTGTGCCCTTGAACTTAGCCATATAGTGTACAATGGCATTCTTAGTGTCAAAGCGGCGGTGGGGGTATTAGTCACTTCTGTGACAAAGCTCTAGTTATTTTCTCTTATTTATATTTATCTATCATTTATTTGTAAATTCTATAGTATGCAGTTGTCTGATTGATCAGTTTGATACTTGTGTAATATTCATGATGAGAAAGGTCGTCCAGATATGACCTTTAATGCATTCTTCTTAAATCCACAAGAAAGAGTTTACATTGGAAAAACATTGCAAATTTAAATTTACTAAGAAAGCCTATTCATTACATTTCAGAGATCAATAAATTTTAAGAATGTATCTCTTCATTCTCATTATATTTTACTTATGATTTAAAGAAACTAGAAATTTTTCCCTCTGTTCTTGTTTTACGTCTGCTCCGTATCACTTGTCTGTGCAGACTTTGCAGAAAGTTTCAATACTTTTGCCGATAAGGTGACAAAGTGCTTGGAATATAATTTGCTGTACTCAAAGGACATATTTCAGGTTTTCCACATTTATTTTCTGCAGAGAAAAGTTGCTAAGATTCCTTTGTTCTGTGAAAATTGATAACTCCATGATGTTATTTAAACGTGATTTCTAGTCAGCACGATGTTACTTCGTTTAAACTTCCATCATGTATAAATCGTTCATTATACGACGTAATATGATGTAACGGAGAAGTTTGTTTTTTCTACTCCAAACATGCTTCATTATGTTTTATCATAAATCTTATTAATGAGGTTGCCATGGCAACTGTATGTGATAGAGGACACCTGACTTTAAATCATTGCTTGCTTTGTGTGCGCATACTGTTAGTTATATAGTAAACTTGCTGAAGATATTTTGTCATTGCAAAACTGACTGTAAGTAAGGTGCTCCTGCATTTATATTTTCATTTCAAACTTAAATAATACTTATGAAGAATGAAGATTTTTGTTTGCTTAGGCCATCCTTAACAAATAATTTGTTGGCGTTAACGCTACTTTCTCACCAACAAGGCCTTTTTTGGTTGCCTGGGAATAAAAAAGAAAAGCATTCTGACACATATTTTGGGTTCAATATAAAAATTAAATTGTAGAAAAGTATTTCCTGCCTACCTACCCATTGAAAATTCTTTTTTTCTGAATTTTCAACTTTCACATGAGTAAAACAAAGAGTCAGTGATCAGACCTTTTTTACACCCTTTTTTGGCCAAAATTTGGCTCCAATTCCTTAATAGAAATAATTAATTTTCCTCAAATTTCACCTTAACCTGCTGCATTCACCAAATTTAAATGGGTGGGATATCTCATGAATGAGATTTTACATCAGTTCTTGTTTCCTCTTCTGTGTCTATGGGGTTTATCAGCTCACCTGATTTCATCAGGTTAGCTTTTAGGATCGATGAATGTCCGGTGTCCATTGGCCGTCGGCCGTCCACAATTAGTTTGTTTACACTCTAGCATCCACAGCTCTTAACAAATCTTAATGAAACTTGCTCACAATGTATATGATCACAATGTCTCGGCTAAGTTCGATTATGGGCAAAATCGGACAATAACTTCTAGAGTTATGGGCCCTTGACTTTGAAAATTTGCTATATTTTAGCTTGTTTACACTCTAGTTGTTGTACCAACAACCAGGGTTATTCATGGACTTTATCAGCTTAAAAGTGGAGGAATACACAGGATGTACACGTAGCTGGGCAGCATCTGTGCATGTGAAATTTTGCCCGGTTGGTAATCAAACTCAAAGCAGTGAGTGGCTAGTGATTACTGGTCAGAGACCCTCGGTAACACCTTTCATTACTTCCTGGATAGACCTTGTACACATCTAATATGGAACCAGTTAGTGACTTGTGGAATCTGGAGGATCAGGTTACCTAGCAACAAACAAGTTACTGATGTCCTAGAAAACACCTGTTAGATTTGCTTACCTTAAGACATAATAGACATTCTGTCTGTAAAGGTTGTTAAAACCACAGTAAACAAGCAAATTATGTAGAATTCTGCAGCGTTAGCAAAAAGCATTTTCTTAATAATCACCATACAATGTGGTTTTATATTTTGCAGATTCTTGACCCTGTATGTCATCAGTTGTTTGAATTCTACAGATCTACGGAGAAAGAATTACAGAGGTTTTCACTAGAGCTTATACCATCACTAATATGGTTGTACCTAGCCTTGGTGAGCAAGGGGGAGAAGTCGGTATGTAAATTCAATTTTTTGGTGAAAAAAATGCCAAATTGTTTTCTGTCGTTGTCCTCAATAAAATAACCTTATTAGTAAAGGTCTGAATATCTGGATGTATCCGAATCCGGAATTCGGTCAATTCTGATATCTCTAATAAAAATCAACCAAAAAACCAATGCAATATTCATTTGCTAAATCTTCTGACCAATCAATCAATCAATCAATCAATCTTATCATTCCATTGATTATTCATTCAATTAATTACTCATCTAATCAATCAATTAATAATTAATTCAATCAATATATCAATGGATTATTCATATAATTAATAAATGGATTATTCATTCAATGAATTATACATTCAATCAATATATCAGTCAATTATTCACATAATTAATCAATTGATTGTTCATTCATTCAATTATTCAGTCATTCCATCAAACCAGTATTTCAGTATTTCATCAGCAAAGCTTAGTTTGTAGCCTGTATCATTCAAATTAATTATGTAACAGTCGTGTCTTTGCCTTCTAATTATAAGCTTTATCATGCCTGCATACTTTTTCTGCCTGTATGATATTTCACAATTTTAGTTGTAAATACAGATTTTAAATAAAAATTGTCTTCGGCCATGTTTTGCTTTGGTTATTTGTTGTAGCAAAACATGAAGATTAAAGCTTCCAATTTTTTACTTGGTATTTATCAGATGATTAACATTTTTTTCTTCTGATTTGCTATAATTTAACTGGTTATTTTGCTTGTAATTAATTTTCTTTTGCTGAGACAAAGTATTTTGCAATATCATTTAAGGATTGTCAAATTAATTATGACAATAATTTTTACTAGATTCTGATTGCTGATCTGGTCCGCTCAGTTTGTAGAGAATTCTCATAAGCAGTCTGGTCTACACATTCAGTGGAACATTCTAATAACCAGTCTATTACTCTCAGTCAGTGAAATATTCTAATAACCAGACTATTACTCTCAGTCAGTGAAATATTCTAATAACCAGTCTATTCCCCTCAGTCAGTGATATATTCTTATAACTAGTCTATTCCCCTCAGTCAGTGATATATTCTTATAACTAGTCTATTCCCCTCAGTCAGTGATATATTCTTATAACTAGTCTATTCCCCTCAGTCAGTGAGATATTCTAATAACCATTCTATTACTCTCAGTCAGTGAAATATTCTAATAACCAGTCTATTCCCCTCAGTCAGTGATATATTCTTATAACTAGTCTATTCCCCTCAGTCAGTGATATATTCTTATAACCAGTCTATTACTCTCAGTCAGTGAAATATTCTAATAACCAGACTATTACTCTCAGTCAGTGAAATATTCTAATAACCAGTCTATTCCCCTCAGTCAGTGATATATTCTTATAACTAGTCTATTCCCCTCAGTCAGTGATATATTCTTATAACCAGTCTATTCCCCTCAGTCAATGAGATATTCTAATAACCATTCTATTACTCTCAGTCAGTGAAATATTCTAATAACCAGTCTATTCCCCTCAGTCAGTGATATATTCTTATAACCAGTCTATTAGTCTCAGTCAGTGAAATATTCTAATAACCAGTCTATTACTCTCAGTCAGTGAAATATTCTAATAACCAGTCTATTCCCCTCAGTCAGTGAAATATTCTAATAACCAGTCTATTCCCCTCAGTCAGTGAAATATGCTAATAACCAGTCGATTACTCTCAGTCAGTGATATATTCTTATAACCAGTCTATTCCCCTCAGTCAGTGAACTATTCTAATAACCAGTCTATTCCCCTCAGTCAGTGAAATATTCTAATAACCAGTCTATTACTCTCAGTCAGTGAAATATTCTAATAACCAGTCTATTCCCCTCAGTCAGTGAGATATTCTGATAACCAGTCTATTCCCCTCAGTCAGTGATATATTCTTATAACCAGTCTATTACTCTCAGTCAGTGAAATATTCTAATAACCAGTCTATTACTCTCAGTCAGTGAAATATTCTAATAACCATTCTATTCCCCTCAGTCAGTGAAATATTCTAATAACCAGTCTATTCCCCTCAGTCAGTGATATATTCTTATAACCAGTCTATTACTCTCAGTTAGTGAAATATTCTAATAACCAGTCTATTCCCCTCAGTCAGTGAACTATTCTAATAACCAGTCGATTACTCTCAGTCAGTGAAATATTCTAATAACCAGTCTATTCCCCTCAGTCAGTGATATATTCTTATAACCAGTCTATTCCCCTCAGTCAGTGATATATTCTTATAACCAGTCTATTCCCCTCAGTCAGTGAACTATTCTAATAACCAGTCGATTACTCTCAGTCAGTGAAATATTCTAATAACCAGTCTATTCCCCTCAGTCAGTGAACTATTCTAATAACCAGTCTATTACTCTCAGTCAGTGAAATATTCTAATAACCAATCTATTACTCTCAGTCAGTGAAATATTCTAATAACCAGTCTATTCCCCTCAGTCAGTGAAATATTCTAATAACCAGTCTATTACTCTCAGTTAGTGAAATATGCTAATAACCAGTCTATTACTCTCAGTCAGTGATATATTCTAATAACCAGTCTATTACTCTCAGTCAGTGAAATATACTTATAACCAGTCTATTACTCTCAGTCAGTGAAATATTCTAATAACCAGTCTATTACTCTCAGTCAGTGATATATGCTAATAACCAGTCTATTACTCTCAGTCAGTGAAATATACTAATAACCAATCTATTCCCCTCAGTCAGTGAAATATTCTAATAACCAGTCTATTACTCTCAGTCAGTGAAATATTCTAATAACCAGTCTATTCCCCTCAGTCAGTGAAATATTCTAATAACCAGTCTATTACTCTCAGTTAGTGAAATATGCTAATAACCAGTCTATTACTCTCAGTCAGTGAAATATTCTAATAACCAGTCTATTACTCTCAGTCAGTGATATATTCTAATAACCAGTCTATTCCCCTCAGTCAGTGAAATATTCTAATAACCAGTCGATTACTCTCAGTCAGTGAAATATTCTAATAACCATTCTATTACTCTCAGTCGGTGAAATATTCTAATAACCAGTCTATTACTCTCAGTCAGTGAAATATTCTAATAACCAGTCTATTCCCCTCAGTCAGTGAAATATTCTAATAACCAATCTATTATTCTCAGTCAGTGAAATATTCTAATAACCAGTCTATTATTCTCAGTCAGTGAAATATTCTAATAACCAGTCTATTCCTCTCAGTCAGTGAAATATTCTAATAACCATTCTATTTCTCTCTGTCAGTGAAATATACTAATAACCAATCTATTTCTCTCTGTCAGTGAAATATACTAATAACCAATCTATTTCTCTCTGTCAGTGAAATATTCTAATAACCAATCTATTTCTCTCTGTCAGTGAAATATACTAATAACCAATCTATTTCTCTCTGTCAGTGAAATATTCTAATAACCAATCTATTTCTCTCTGTCAGTGAAATATTCTAATAACCATTCTATTTCTCTCTGTCAGTGAAATATACTAATAACCAATCTATTTCTCTCTGTCAGTGAAATATACTAATAACCAATCTATTTCTCTCTGTCAGTGAAATATTCTAATAACCAATCTATTTCTCTCTGTCAGTGAAATATACTAATAACCAATCTATTTCTCTCTGTCAGTGAAATATTCTAATAACCAATCTATTTCTCTCTGTCAGTGAAATATTCTAATAACCAATCTATTTCTCTCAGTCAGTGAAATATTCTAATAACCAATCTATTTCTCTCAGTCAGTGAAATATTCTAATAACCAATCTATTTCTCTCTGTCAGTGAAATATTCTAATAACCAATCTATTTCTCTCTGTCAGTGAAATATTCTAATAACCAGTCTATTCCTCTTAGTCAGTGAAATATTCTAATAACCAATCTATTCCCCTCAGTCAGTGAAATATGCTAATAACCAGTCTATTCCCTCAGTTTGTGAAATATGCTTAATACCAGTCTATTCCTCTCTGTCAGTGAAATATTCTAATAACCAATCTATTCCTCTCTGTCAGTGAAATATTCTAATAACCAGTCTGTTCTTCTCAGACAGTACTTAAGTTATTGATAATGTACCCTACAAACCACCCACTCTCTGACCCAAACAGTTAACACAGGTACTTATACAGGAACCAGTTAGTGCCTATTTGTATTAACTTACTTCATCTGCAAGTCAAATATGGACTTAATGAGTTTTATATAGAATTATTTTGTTATTTTTTATAGAAATAGTGCAAATCACCTGACAATTAGTTATTTGTTTGCTAATCTGTGAAATATGGCTACTTATTTATCTATTTATATTGATGTGTATTACAGTATATATATCGAGGGCTCAGCGCAACACTGTCATAACTTGTTCTTATTTCAATATGAGTTACGACACTGTTCCGTTGAACCCTCGATATATAGAGTGAGAATCAAAGTGCTGAAAGTACTCATGAAAGCTGAACTAACTTAAGGCTTACACTGCAACATAAAATGGGATCTAGTTTGACATTTACATGGTGGATTTAAGAAATTTGTACTTTGGTCCGTACCAAAATTCATGCACGCCAAGTGAGTGACAGCTATGGAAAGCTGAGTTATTGTTCAGTTTCAAAAAATCGCTGTAATTCTTTTAATTTTTTAAATTTTGCTCAGTTGTTATTTCTACTGTTTGATGTAATAATCTAAGGTTATTACATGTGAGATGGACCTTCAAACTCAAATCACCTTCAGTCAAGCAGTTTTCTATGTGCGTAAGTCAAAAAAGTAATAAAACAATAACATACATTTTTTTACAAACCTTCATATGAGTCAGAAATTGGTTGAGAATGGTGTGACTGACGATATTATAAATTCTGGATAATGTCTGAAATCCATTAAATATGTCATAAAAGTAGAATTATTTTCAATGTACAAAAGAACTCGCAAGATTGTGATATTAAAATGTTCCCAAAATGGTACAGAAGGGACCCATATCTGGTCTCATTTGGCTGTTCCTTCCTTGAGAAATAACTAACAGAAAACATTATTTAGTATTTTGTACGGAGGACAAAATATGATGTATTGTTTACGTTGAACATTTGCCGAGCATTTCCGAAAGTTTTGTAAATGATTGGATCTGTGACGTCACACAAGTTGATAATCTGTATCACTGAGAAGCGTCATTTAGTAAACAATTTAGCTTGAAATGTAAAATTTTCATTCTAGATTATTTAGTATTGGTAGAAGTTTACTCATGTTTTAAAATGTCATTCAGTTTTATTCAGTCCGTATTATAATTCTTTACCACAGATTTGCGATTATGAAAGGATGATAATACACTGATCTGGAAGCTTATTGGGCTTAAATCAAAATTAAGTTTGTTTGCCCTTCACCAACCGACTCAAAAAATTTTATCGCAAAATCTGGGAGAACTTTATTTTTATACTTGGGAAAATATACATGTACTCAGTGCTCTCAATAGACATTTAAAGTAAGTATCATTTGAAAATTGAAGTAATGAAGGGAAACAATAATGTGTGTTAAGGCACCGAGTACATGTTATGGTTGATTAAAGCACACAATAAATGGTTGTATGGTAGCAGAATACATAAAATGAATATAGAATGCATCAAATTCAGAAATAAAATAAAATATTTTTCCTACCAACCGACCCTCTTCTAAAATTCAGGGTCGGTAAAGGGCAAACAAACATATTTTTAATTTAGGCCTTGTGCTTTTAAGTTTGGTGAAAGTTTAAGATTGTTGGACTTACCATATTGTTCTGTATCATTTATTGTTACCAGGATGGGACCTCTGGGTTCAAGCCGTTATGGTTTTTGACTTGGAATCAATAACCCCTGTTTGCTGTGAGCTCAAATCTCACCTGTGACAAGATAAATTTCGCATATGAGGAAAGAGGGAACTGTCCATAGCTAGCTTACTAAACATAGATCAGGGCTTTTTTTCCTTCTATAGCAGGGGCGGTTATCAGGCATCTTCCCCTCTGGAAAATTCAATTAAAATCAAGTTTTCTTCTACCCCTTTTGCAAAGAAACGGCCCCTTCCTCTATCTGTGAAAAAAAGCCCTATAGGTTGGGCTTCCCAGGTGGACATTTATAAATCATTCACCTCAAGCTTTTTCACAATTGTGTGATTTTAGAATTTGCACACATGAAATTAAAAATGCTATATAATCAAAGAAAACAGAGAGTACTAGTTAGTAATAGTAATGTTACCTCTCTTTACGATATTAAGTCAGGTATAACTCACCAGGTTCGAACATTTCAAAATATTGTATGATTGGAGTTAATATTAATTCAGTTATGTTTGAATGTCACAATTTATAAGGATCAGGTACCTCTAACTTATGTTTATAGTCTTTTAAAGTTTGTATTAGGGGCCGTTATCCTTATGCTAGAAAGGTGGTCACCAAATGACTCCAGTGAAAAAAGTGTAACAAGGATTTTGATATTTATTTTTGTACATGATATATTGTGTGAGAACATGCTTTGTATGAAGTATTGAGCTTCCTGGTATGTTACTTAATCAACTTTGATAAAATAAAAGAAGTCGACTAAGATGAAATTTATGGAAGTTTCTCAGTTATTAATTTTTTAGAATTTTTTCAAAATATGGAAACTTATCAAGCACTTAATTTAGTGTCGTATAAAACTTGTCACTTTATGTAACATTGACACGCAATTGGACTGTTATTAAAATATGTAATAAGTATTCGGTTACTACGTAGACAAAAGCATGTGTGCGTGTTTTGTTCTGTAAGGTTTTCACATTTATAAGTCCTTTGTCCATTAAAAGCAGAAAACTAATGACGCTGCTTTTCGTCAAAGTGCTTCTGGATTTCCACGCTTTCCCCATAAACCTAGCACTAGGTGATTTATCCCCCAGCATGCACCTGCTCTCTGTTTTTGGTTGCCATGGTAACAATTTGTGGAAATTGATTGTATTGCATGACAGTGCAGATTGTCAATCACTAATGAAGTCCTTCCAGTTCTCAGTTTAATTAGTTAATAATCAGGTTTAAAGATTGCTTGATAAAAAAAAGTGATTATTACTTTTAGTCGGATCTGCTTACCTCGAACCTCGGTTCCCTGCGTTGTTTGATTTTACTTTTTAGGTACCAGCTTTTACTTCCTTTACTTCTCGGATACTTATTCCAAAGTCTGTCTCTGTGATTTATTTCATATCAGATAATGTAAACATAAGTGACTGTTACAATACAGGAACATTTTGCAATAATTGCAAGAATAAAGATTTTTGCTTAGAAATCATGTACCTCCATAATTATATTGATTTTATTTTGTTCATTTGTCCATCCATGATTCTGTCTGTCTGTTTGTCTGTCTGTGTATCTGTTTGTCTGTGTATCTGTCAGGGATTTTTTGGGGCAATTTTATAGCCAAAATTCAGTCATATTCCCAATGGAAAATAGTGTCTTTTTTTCCCAATTTACAGACAAAAATTCCCAATCCTAAAAAAAATATTTTTTTATTTTTTTAAGTTCATTTTTAAGTTCATTTATAAGTTCATTTACATCACTTTTGGTAGTAAATACCTAATACTACTACTGTTCTATGGGAGAATAAGTAAATTAAGTTGAGCATTGCAAAAATTGTTTTTTTCCCAATTTTGATTAAAACATCGCGAAAATTCCCAATCCCAAGGGTATGGGTCATATTCCCAAAATACAAATAAAAAACCTGTCTGTTCGTCTGTCTGTTTAACTATTGATTAACTGTAAAACATGAGTTTGGTCTCAACACACAAATATCATATTTTGTTCTTTTGACGGTTATAGATTAATCAAGATAAAACAATAAAGATTTACATGAAAATAATTATTACTTTTATGTGAGTATCATAGCTATTAGATGCACTTTTGAAATGTACCATTAATGAACGAGTGACACCTACGGAAAGCAGAATTATCATTCAGGTCCCAAAACAGAGGAAAAACCCAGTAAATCCCCTGAAAACCAGATTCCCTGAAATCTGGAATTTCAAGAGAACCAGACAATTTTTTGTCCAATTTTTAGCTCACCAGAGCACAAGGTGCTCAAGGTGAGCTATTTTGACTGCGTGTTGTCCGTCGACCGTACGTCACTTAGTCTGTCAGTCAGTGCATCAACAATTGCCTTAAACAACATCTCCTCCTTAACCAGTTGGCCAATTTCAATGAAACTTTACAGGGATGTTCCTTACATGAAGTTGTTCAAAAAATCAAATTTCATTAAAAACTCTGTTTGCCATGGCAACCAATAGGAAAAATCTTCTTGTCCGAAACCACAGGGCCTAGAGCTTAGATATTTGGTGTGTAGCATTGTTTAGTGGACCTCTACCAAGTTTGTTCAAATTATTGCCCTAGGGTCAAAATTGGCCCTGCCCCAATGGTCAATTGATTTTACATAGACTTATATAGGAAAATATAAAAAAATCTTCTTGTCCAAAACCACAAGGCCTAGAGCTTAGATATTTAGTGTGTAGCATTGTACAGTGGACCTCTACCAAGTTTGTTCAAATTATTGCCCTGTGGTAAAAATTGGCTCCACCCTGGGGTCACTTGATTTTACATAGGCTCATATATAGGAAAAAAAGAAGACAAATGTTTGTCTCCAAGTATCTTTTTCCTGGTGAGTGATATAGGGCCATCATGGCCCTCTTGTTTTGGAATTTTATCAAAAGATCCCTGAAAACTGGAATTCTCAGAAAACCGAACTTTTTTACTGTTTTACTGTATATAAAACTGATCGTGCACTGAATGTATTTGGTTTACGATGGGAAGTGACAATCCTTTTCTTGTCCTGATTTATGATACAGTCACATGTGGTATTAGTGGCCTTTTTTATGATTTTATAAATGATTATCATCTTGGTATATGTCACTCGACTTTTTAATGAATAATCAGAATTGAGAAGAGATCAATGGGGAAAAAATGTGATAAAATGTTTTGTGTTTTTTTCCCAGTTTTTCCTTAATATACTATTTTTGACAATAACAGTCAAATATGTTGATATAGATAACCATGACATATTTAGAGTTGTTAATTAATCATTAAGTAATTGCACTTAAACATACTGAAAATGTCAAGATACATGCCCAAAGGAAATAATTTCAGATTGGGGGCTACACTTTGTCCGACAATGGAGGGGGGTCTGTTGTAGCCCCTTTCAAAAACCAGTACAGCTAGCTCCTCCAAGTTCTTATGGCCCTGAGAGATTTTGCTGGTATTTTCTTACAAGACCAATCTTCATAAAAAATCTGTGTTACTGTGCATCATATCTATCCTATACCTACGAACTTACCTTTGATAATCGTGTAATCTTGTTTTCCCACAAATTGCTGCTCACTTCTCCACATAAATGTTCAGCGTTTGTTGACAACTTGCCTTAAACGCAGTGACCTTAACCAAACCATCATGTAGAACATGCACAGTGTCCCGAGTTTGAACTCCTGAGATCCGTAGACTTTAAGCTCTACCTATTAAGCTATTCGAGATGGCAATCCACTCCAGGAATCTGTCCATGAGCCTTAAACATATTTTACCGTTTGCTTTACAATTTTTATGTTACAAATATATCAATTTTATTCTGAACTAAATGACTGTAATATGATTTGACTAGTTATCAGCATTTTGATTGTTGGAACTTACAACATTGAAGTATGTTCCTTTTATGTATTTCTTGACTGATCGTAAAAGGAGTTTTATTTCTGGTTACCTGACCGATCGTAATTTTTTATCGATCCTTGACTTTTTGTTAGGGCAGAGAAAAGAAAATTCCACTTACTTGATTTTTTAAAATGTCCATACACTTTCAAGAGCAAAAAAATAAAAGCTTACCCTGTTTTTATGTGCATGTAACCAGAAACTAACTTATTTAGGCTTTTTTAACAAATTTAGTTTAGTACGTAATATTGTAGTTCCTGCTTGATGGTTCTTTGATGAATCAATACCTCTGTTAAATAGTTCTTAAATACTGGGTGTGGTTGTAAGTATGGATATATATGATAAAGACTCAAGCTGATGTAGTCTAATTTAATTCCTATGGTAACTGGAATTAAGTGGGTGGGGTACTGTAATTTGTGAATGAAAAATTGTTCAATGTATTTAAGTCAGGTTTTGCAATCCTCTTAAGCCCACGTCCTGTCTGTTGGTTCTTTGATTGTCTTTAATTATTATTTGCAACTGTTGCCTTGGTAACATGTGTCTACATATATTTTAAAAACAAAGGGAGGTTACTCTTACCAACTTCAGGTTACTGATACTGTGAAATATCAATATTGTGCCTGAAAGATCAAAATATGCATGATACGACTTCTTACGATAATTGAAATACTTAATTTGTACGGAGATTTTACCACAATTATAAATAACTAATACTTGTGGCGTAAAATTGTTTTTAGATTAAGAACAAAATCTAGAAGCAGGCAGCCATGATACAGGACAATGGGCAAGTCATTCAAGCAATTTATTGTTCATTGCCTCGATTATAATGTATCAATTTTATTTTCAACCTGTTGATATTTCCGTTTCCATGGCAATTCTGATTTTTGTCATTTACTTATTTTCAGTAATTATCATTTCCTAGAAAGCCGATAATTACCCCAGAGTTGTAAGGTTACAAATTGATATGTTTCAGTTATTAATTTCCCGTGTGATGGAAAGAAATCAATGAGCTAAACTAGAATGACTGAAAATAGTACCTAATTCTAATATACGTTGCGTAAAGCATCTTTCATCTCATCTGTCAGGGAGGTAACATGTAAGACGTGTATTGTGTTACCTTGTAATTTTGTTTCTAGCAAAAATAATTAATTGTGTCACAGAATGAAATCTACTTTGATTTGCCGCGGAGGTTAATCATCCTCGCTTTAATTGGTAATGCTTTCCAATCAGCTTACAATCTCCTTATTCTGTACGGTTAAACTTTTATTTGCATTGGGTGGATCGGTGGTGTGATTGTACATGCTTGACAACAAATCGGAAAGTCATATGTTCGAATCTCGACTCCGTTATTTCAGGGATGTTTTTTCAGTGTCTCCTTCCCGAACTATCGAACCCAGTACTGTGTCACATAATCACAGGAAAACAGATGAGGTGTGTATCAGGACTTTATACTGGGAGCAATGAAGAATCAGAAAAAACTGTTCGAAAAGAGTTTCTGCTTTATTTTCTCTTCCCTCTCTCCTAGGCGGCTTGGAAATGACCATAGCTGTGGGATGTGTGCCATTGAACAACAGATGAACAAATTGTGCAAAAAGCTAATGAAAATAAAAAAAATATTTGTCCATGATGAATTATGCATATTTTCCATATACCGTTAATTTTTCAAATCAAATTACAATATTGTAATGTCTTTGAGATACACTGTGATAAATATACCAGTATTTATATTTCTGATATATTGTATGCTTCAGGTAAGGACAATATACAACAAAGTTTATAGATTCTTTAATTTTAGAAGTTCATCTTAATCAAAATAATTATGTGACACCCCACCATTAAGGGCTCCACAGGCAAGTCGCACTTAGGCACATGTGCAACATCAATTTGAAAAATATAAAGATGTGCAAAAAATGGCATCTAAGTTAAAAGTTGAGGGGGGGGGGAGTTCGACATTCCCAGTAGTAAAAAGGGTTAACGGCCGACACCCTCCCCCTTGTGTGCGAATCATTCAATCAAAGCTGGCTACACCCCTGAATATTGTAAAGTATAAATTCATTCTTATCATTAGGTTATCATTATTGTGATCTCTCTGTTTTATTGTAACGGGATTATTTAGAATGTGGTATGATATATTTAACAATACCTTTGGGAAATAAGAAATGCTGAAAAAACAATACATAGTTCCCACATCTACAATATTTACCTCCCTTGGTGGCCATCTTGAAAGTCTAATTTGACTAGCATTGATAGAGGATATTTATATTTTTGTTCTGAAAATTCTAAATCTAAAATTTTCATATGTGACAACTACATTTTCTTAAACCTGATATGATTATATTTTTCCAACTTCATGATTAAGTTATATTTTGTAAATTGAGTTGTTTATAACCACTTTTTTGTTTTTTTCTATTAAACACATAAGAAATTTGACTTTCAAGATGGCCACCAATTTAAAACAAGGGAGGTAAATATTGTAGTTGTGGGAACTATATATTGGTTGCTCTCCACTCTTATTACAAATATTTATACACCAATAGTTACGATTTGAAAAAAATACAACTTAACATAATAATAATATTATTGTTAATTATCAAGACAATTTTCAGCTGTCTTTGTTGTATGGAGTTTTTTTTTATATTGTGTCTATGCACTAATACAAACAAATGTTTGTTTGTTTGTTTAATCGGGTTTTACGCCTTTTTCAACATTATTTCAGTCATATCGTGGTGGGCATTTATCCTAAACAGCTTTCCTGGACTTCATTTAGGCCTTAACCAGTACTAACCACATTCTATCCGTTAGCTTTTGCCAGGCTACCCCACATAATTTAAAGGTGGAGGACAATTTAACATAGGATGTAATATCTTCAGTCAAATTGTCACGGACAGACAAAAAATGTACTTTGATTCAAAAGATCTATATAATGTAAATCTGAGCTTTGTTTGACATTTATTTTACCTAAAGGTAGTGAATTTAGTAAATCTTTGATCTCCGTTTTGCTGGAATCAATCCCGCAATCCCAACTTTCTATGTACTGAGCATTATTGGAACGAAATTCCTATTTTCTTTGAGCCAAGTCAATTTTGATTAGTTGCGTTTGATTTATGTTTCTTGTAATTTGAAAATACTTCAGTAATTGTGCCCAATTTAGGATAATTTGCGTGTCTTTACTAACATTAACCTGCCTTCCTTTGAGCTACATGACAAATGCTATTTGATGGTCGGGCTCTGGTTTTCCCAAACATCAGGATTTTAGTTGAATTTAAAAATAAAATGCTTTTTAAGGATACATTTAAATACTATATGGATAATAATCAGAGAAAGTATTCCTATGTATCATATCTGTCCTGTGTATGTTTTCATCAATTGTTTTAATGTGCTGGACTACAAAACGAAAAGTCATGGGTTCGATTTTTGGCTCCGCCTTCCAATATTTAAGGACACTTTTTCAGTTCCAATTTCAACTACCGAGCCAAGTACTGTGTCAGGAAAATCACAGGAAATGGGTGAGGCGTGTATCGGTGCCTTACACCGGGCATGACAAAGAACCGGGAAAACTATTAAAAAGTAGAAGGGATATATAATAATTATCCTCGGTTCTCATGTATCTCCTCCTCTCTCTCTTGGGCGGCTCTAAAATGCCCATAGCTGTGGAATGCGCTTTTAAACAATTAAATGATAAAAATGATAAATTTTTTAAAGGACTTTCCAAGATCATGTTTGTTTTCATTATACAAGGTTTCACTTGTTTGCCATAGAATGTTTTGTAATGATAGATTTTTTTTCTATCTAATCAGATAATAATTGTCATTGATAGTACCATTGTTTATTACTGGCCACCTCTTCCAATATCAAACCTGGATGTGTTGATAAGAACAAGGTGAACAAATATGTAAACATGATCAAAAGAACATCATACAAAGTATTTTCTTGTAGGATAAATGTCTCTAGATTGACTTTGTAAATGACATTAGCACTAATCAACTGATACTTGGATTCATTAACGGGAAAGTTTGTATCAAGAAGTACCAAAGTATTGAACACTTTTAATGGGCTTTTCTTTTCTGGGCAATGATTAGTTAATTACTGTTTTTAATTAGACAAAGTTGCAAGTTTCCCCTGACAGCGAGCAATTCTCTAGATTAAGTCGTCAATCTTCTCCGCTGGTTGGATGTATGGTAGCTCTCTCTTTCTCTTGGTTCGCTATATAAGCTGACTGAGCTAGGATTTTATTGGTAATCAACACTTTTACCATGTACGTTATATTAAAGTTCCCATATACTGTATCTTTTCTTATATCATATGTAGTCAGGGTTTTTTCCCTTCTATAGCAGGGGCCATTAATAGGCGTCTTCCATTCAGGAAAATTCTTTAAAATCATCAGTTTTCCCAAAAATTCAATTTACATCAAGTTTTTTCTTCCCCTTTTGTATTATTTCCCCCGAATTTAAGGAAAAGGCCCCTTCCCCTACCTGTGAAAAAAAGGCCCTGGATCTGTCCTTGGTTGTTGTTGTTGTTTTTGTTGCCAGTTTCATAAATTGACCAACTCAACAAAAGCATCTATGATTGAGAAAAAAACATACATTTGTTTCTTAACTGTTATTTTACCATTTATGAATTTTTCTGTCTGATAACAAGTTGTTTGATTTATGTGAAGATATCATTAGGAACACGTTCCACCTCTTTTGACTGAAAATAGCAGTTCGATTAAAAAATTAGGATCTCTGAAGTGCATTCCCCCTACTTAACAAGCATGGAATAATTTGGTTGACATTATCTAGTGTTTGTTATTAAGCTTTTTCCAAAGGATATGGCTTTCCCATGTTTACTTTCTAACCATCCCTCGTCAGCAAAAATAAAGATTTTGTTTGTTGTTTAATATGGATGTTTTTGTTGTTGTTACAGAAATGTGGTGGTGTAGAGGCATTCCTGTTATCAGTCTACAATCTTGTAAGTACTAATTTATAGTCTTGTTATCGTATGGAATGGATTATTGATTAATTGCATTAAATTCATTAAATGTATTGCTTGTATTGAAATCTTGTAGCTATTTTGTTAACAACAGTAACTGTTAAAGCTCACATCCTTATGACAGCCTCTTTGTAATGACCTTGTTATTTTTTTTGGTTCGTTTTTCAAAAGATTCTCCTAATTTGTACTTGATAAAGAGCCCACCACAATATTTAGATCTTTTTAAGTCATTATACTAGAGTTTTACTGGAGGTATTTTGATGTGCTGCTTGTATATCATGTGATGTTTTGTATATCATGTGATGTTTTGTATATCATGTGATATTTAGTATACCATGTGCCATTAAGTATATCATGTGATATTTAGTGTATTATGCGATATTTGGTGTATCATGCTATATTTAGTACACCATTTTATATTTGGTATACAATGTGATATTTAGTGTACCATGTGCCATTAAGTATATCATGTGATATTTAGTGTATTATGTGATATTTGGTGTATCATGCTGTATTTAGTACACCATTTTATATTTGGTATACAATGTGATATTTAGTGTACCATGTGATGCTTTGTGTACCATGTGATATTTAGTATACCATGTGATATTTAGTATATCATGTGATATTTAGTATATATGTGATATTTAGTATACCATGTGATACTTTGTGTACCATGTGATACTTTGTGTACCATGTGATGTAACAGTTGTCATTAGATGATTTATGACAGAATTGACTGTACATATATTACATAAGGTCTTTGTCTTGTTATTATGTTTTTTGAATGAACAAAACAATATTGTAGTCATTAGAGGATTTTTATAACCGATGTCATTATTCACTGTCATAAGAACCTTTTTTTCTTGGTCGTTTCACATAATCCTTTTGTTCCTTGTCTTCAGCCCCTGTAGCTGAAGTGTTTAAAGCCCTTGTATTGACCTAGATAATGCCTTATTGACCTATATAAACATACCATGCATAAATACATGTGTTTTTACTTGTTTAAAACAATATTTAACCATCAGAGTTTTTCCAACATATTTTATGGACACTCAAAATTCT
Organism: Lutraria lutraria; assembly: GCA_964023205.1. NCBI lineage: Eukaryota > Metazoa > Mollusca > Bivalvia > Venerida > Mactridae > Lutraria > Lutraria lutraria. The sequence continues at coordinate 3,721,032 of OZ026851.1, read as the reverse complement.
GGCATTGTTTGAGTTTTGGAGTCTATAAAATGAATTAATGTTATAAGGTGTCTCAAAATTTTCCTATTGTTTAACTTTAGAAGCCTTTATACAAAAAAGCAATATAAGGTGACTCAGAATTATCATATTGTATAACTTAAAGAGACTTAATACAAAATAGCTTTATAAGGTACACTTGCTCCAAGGGAAACAATCAAAGCCCTTCATCATGAATTACTGACAAAGATGGTAATCTCGTGCAGATAATTCCCTTAAATGTAAAGTCATGCTAAGTAATCAAGTTTTTATTGCAATATGTCTTCAAGGCAGAAACACATGTCCAGCTTACTTTCTCCATTAACTTATTTGGACTGGTTCACTTTATTTTCACTTGATGAGGAGGATTGGGTATCAAATTATCTGAGATGAACCAGTCGTATGGTTAATTAATGAGCAATCTTGAATTTGGCTGGCATCGTGTGTTTTTGGTGGACAGGGTTAAACATTAGTCTGTGAACCTGCCAGTGTTGTTATTTTATTCTCTTATGTAAATTGTAAATTTGTGTCATGATTTGAGTATTGTGGGCTTGGGCAGCTTTTCTTATGACATGGTATTTTATTTAAGATACTTTGTAGTTAAAAAATATTATATGTAGTCAATCAAAAAGCTGTTTTCATTTTATGAATCAATGAATGAATGAATCAATCAATCAATCAAGCAAGCAAGCAATCAAGCAATCAATCAATAGATAGATAAATAAATAAACCAAACTGTAAGTCTGGCAATCAATCCTCCATGAAAATTTTAAGTTTTATCTTCATGTCCGTAAATATATAACTAAAGAAGCCTCTATGAAATAAACAGCTTCAACACCAGTCAAGTTTGCTTTATATTAGTCAAGTTTGATTATAAATGCTGCTTGTTGTATACTACATGCACTGCATGGAAGCATAATAATACAAGGCTTGTTGGACAATTCTGCCTTGAAAATAATAGGCAGTCTTCGATGTCTTCATTCTACGAAATTAATTGTTTAACTGTAACAAATACCAGCTGTATTACCAATGGAAGTCAGAGCTGTATATCAAGCTACTCAGTACATCGAGGGTTCAACGCAAGAGTGTCGTAACTCCTATTGAAATAAGAACAAGTTACGATAGTGTTGCGCTGAGCCCTCGGATAGTGTCATAGAGATGAAGACACAGAACTAGCTGAGGTTCTCCGTATGGATAGGTTTCAAAACTTTTGCAATATTTTTTACCTAAGTCTTTGGTTACATTATCCCGATCTTCGAAGTATTCTTCATCCATGTATGACCCATACGATCAGCTCACTTTAAAAAAAAATTCAAACTTTCGAAAAGTAGATTTTTGTAATTCAAGAATAATTCTTTCATCGAAACATGTTGTAAAGATATCTCATTCTTCATGTTTTTTTAGCTCTTTGCATGAAAGTCTGTGAAAAAAACATGTATTTATATGATCAAGAAAATTTGCCTTAAGAAAAATCAATACCTAAGCTTTGCAATTTAAGATGTTGCAATGAGATGGGCATAGTTTTTTCTCCTGTTTGAACAATTATATGTTATTTTTTGGTTGTTTGATTTATAAATACTGGTTTGGGTCTCTTTGTTTTGAGTTTTTTTTTTACAAATTAATAATTTACCATTGTAGAAAAAAATGAAAATGTTGCTATGTTATCCTGATGGTCATTTGATCACATGCCATGGCAATGAATGGTCATGTGATCATTTACATTGATAGTGAATGGTCATGTAATCATATACCATGGCAATGAATGGTCATGTGATCATTTACCTTAACAATGAATTGTCATGTGATCATTTGAATTGACAGTGAATGGTCATGTGATCATTTAAATTGACAATGAATGGTCATGTGATCATTTAAATTGACAGTGAATGGTCATGTGATCATTTAAATTGACAATGAATGGTCATGTGATCAATTACCTTAACAATGAACGGTCCTGTGATCATTTACCTTAACAATGAATGGTCATGTGATCATTTGCATTAACAAAGAATGGTCACATGATCATTTACCTTAATAATGAATGGTCATATGATCATTTAAGTTGAGAGTGAATGGTCATGTGATCATTCAGATGGTATTATAATCATGTAGTAATTCAATTCAATCATGCAGTGTGCTGTTTTTAATATGTTGTTGGAAGTATAATATATGGAGCAGTTTACACTTGAAAACATACAAAAAGTGATTGGAAAACCATTACTTTCATTTCTTTGAGGCATTCTATTAGTTTTAGCTAGCGTTATTGAGTAAGCAGGAATTAAAGTTCCAAAGTAATTACTCTTCTACAGACAGTCAAATCATTTAACTATGTTGCCATGGTTACCACACTTGGTGACATTTAAAGTTTGCTTTTTTATCACAAAGAACGAGTTGATTGTTTTTAAATTGAGGAGTTTCTGTATGAAAGGTGTTGTTTGAAAAAGACATTACTTACAATGCCTTAACTTTGTAGACTGTGAAAACATGGGTTTTGCCTTCTACGTAGCAAAACTTTGTTTCTGTAATATGATTTGAAGCTCAGTCTGTCGTTGATTAAGACTTGAAGTCCTTGAGCCATAGGCTATTCTAATGGAAAATATATTTAGTTAAGGCAGTTTCAATGAGAATTTCAAACTGTTCTTCAGTTGTGTGAAAGTCTGGCATCAGTTTTTGTATTGTTTACTTTCCATTTTATTTGGTTCCAAGTTCTGGTTTCCAGGTCCTGTTCTTTTCTATCCGGTTCGAAGTTTTGGTTTTCATTTTGGGTTACGTTTTTATTCGATTTCCAGACTAGGTTTCTGCTTTAGGTTTCTTTTATTTAGATTTTAAAACTTAACACAGATAACTAAAAGTTATACATTGTAATCCATGTGTAAAATTTGATCAATGAAAATCTGATGCTTTTTTCTGATTGTCCCTAAAAATTTGCCTGAAATTCTTATGAATCAGCTGACCATTCAAAATTGTTTTTGGCTTAATTTTATTTCTTATATTTTAGCACTTTGCAGAAATGTTCATAAAACAGAACCTCTTCATTACTTGCCTCAAATTTTTTTTTTTAAATTGCGGCCACGGCTGAATCATTACTCTTATTTGAAAATGAGAAATATCCAATTATTATCCAATTATAAGAGGCATTGTCATAAAAAACTGCATTTAATGAAACATGATCTTTTTTATGCTATATTTATGATGAAAAATTATTCAAAGTGAAGGGGAGAAATGGATTGTTTTATTCAAGACGAAACAAAAATGGATATATTCCAATTAACTGTAAAGATTTGAATATCTTTAAAATAAATTGTATAATTATTAATGTAACAATAACTTTCCTGAAATCGTCCAATTTATGTCTATCATTGTTTGACTTAATGCATTATGAAGATAGATATCTCTGGCTGCTTCATACTGCAGATAATTTGTAGTCTTTTGTATAGAATCTATTCTTTTGGATGGATTCTAGTATTTTGGGTAGATTCTAGTCTTTTGGTTAATTTCTAGTCTTTTTGATGGTTTCTATTCTTTTGGATAGATTCTACTGTTTTTGGATATATTCTAGGCCTTTCGATAGTTTCTAGTCTTTTTGATAGATTCTACCCTTTTGGCTAGTTTCTAGTCTTTTTGATAGTTTCTGATCTTTTGTTTAGATTCTAGTCTTTTGCGCATTGTATCTCTGTCTTTAACATAGATTTATACTCCATTGCATGCGATGTATATCTAAGCTGGGGTTCATTAATTATGAAGGAACAGAGGCTGTGATTACTTTACAGCTGACTTTTTACGCCCATCTGCTATCAGCGGCATTTTACTGCAGCATCCCATCTGCATCCGATATTTGGTATTGGTGAAATTGTATCAAAGTTATAGTAACAACCTTGAACATTTCCATGTGACCTTGAATATTTCGAAACACAAAGATACTAGACAATCTTTCTGGCATTAACTGTGACATATATGTCTTAGTATATGTGTGGTTATTGTAAAATGTATTCTGACAGCACTGTATATGAGCATGAACAAGATGCTCTGTCATGTAATCTTCCTGTAATTATATTTTTTTGTGGTAAGAATTAAATTGGAAAAGAACATATTAATTAATGTTATATTTCGGTTAATTTGTTTTGTTTCCCCTGTCTTTACACGCATGTACAAAGGTTTTCAACATGTGTATTAGATGTCTAAACAGAATTTTAATTTAGTCATGTTTAGCCATTTTACTAATATATTTTAGTTGAGTCTGACCTAAGTGCAAAAAGTCTTAATACCTTCAAATAACTCCTAGAATGATATTTACTTTGACTGTGGTCATTTAACTATATAATATATATGTCTCTGACATTACTTAATGATTACAATTAAGCCAAATTGTGTGTAGTGTCTTAATGTAACGTTTTCATCGCTCCCATACATTTCCTAAGTGTTTCTGTATTTTTTTTCTTTATTTGGATTCAAAATTTTCACCATATTCATTTAGTAGGAGCTGACTATAGTTTCTGTTCTATGTAAGAGTTTTACCTGCTTTTCCTATACAATCATGAACAATAGAGTGTGAAAACACAAGTTTATCAATTTACTTGCTTTCCGTTACCTTGGTAACCATATGTTACCATGGCATGCTGGGAGATTAGGCGAGGCTCACTGCTTTTCTGCCTCATATGGGGATGTGTTGTGCTCGGAGGAAGACATGCTGAAAAATGCACTTAGCAACTGAAGGTATGAGGCTTATAGAACTTGATATATTTAATTTATTGCTAATATGTATTTAAACATCTATTTTCTTTTCTTGCTATATTTTTTGTTTTATTTTTTTTACCATATAAGGAATGATAATATACATTGAAAAAAAACATAGGATTGTTTTTAACTTAATTAATGATTTTATTTAGAAAATCTGATTGAATTTATGTGAGATAAGAGTTTAGGTATTTATCTTTTTCTGTGAATTGTAATGGTTTGATATACATTTATTATATTTATATATATATTTTTTATGATAAAATGATAGATTCTATCATAAAATTTCTTGATCTGTTAGTATGTAAATTTTGCAACTTTCTAGAGATTATTTACTTGTCTTATTTTTTAATTCCATTTCAATGTATAGAAACACAATCATGTACATTTTACATTCTAAAACTAAAAGAATGATTTTACAAAAATAACATTTTTTTTTCTTTTTACTCATTGAAAGCTCTGTCAAGTTAAATTTTCTACCTTCAAATAAATAGAATTCACTGATATATAACATCTCATTTGTCTTAATTATTGCTTGATATGCAATTACAAATGTATGTTGATGTGAGATAATTTTAATCAATTTTAATGTGGTGACAAAAGTTTAGAAAATTCATTCAAGGTCAAAGGTTGTATGTATGAGTTTCGATAGAAAAAACTTAAAATACCTATGTCAATTTTCTAAATTATTTTGTAAGAATCTCATTTATTATTGATGAGTTACTGTATGCATGTATTTTTTTTAGAATAAGTTTGGCATGTTATAATAAGTTAAAACACTTCATGAAGGTCAAAATGTCATTCATTCTGTAAAGTATATTCACATTATGACCTTGTGAAGCATACTATTTGTATTAACTGTCCCTTTAAAATATGGTACAAAATAAGTTATCTAATTTTTGTTGTAGAATACTTATTTTTAGTGATGGTATAAAATAAAATACCCTATATTTCGGTAAAAAAGGATGTTTTAATTGATATGTCTGTCCAACAATTATAATTTTATATATCTGTTTTGTCGAAATTTCAAATTACAGTCAACATTTTTAAACTGATGAATGATATCGAGGCATTTCAAAGGAATGTCTGAGTCTCCAATTCAAGACTTACCTTTGTCTAAAAAACTGACCAATTGTATCGAGACATTTCAAAGGAAAGCCAGTGTCTCAAAAGTTAATGTTTGTTATTGTGTCTAAGCTCTGTAATTATTCTTTTGTAAAAGTAAAAATACAAATTTACAGGTGTTTGGTTATGAGACAATTAACATTGATGCCATAGTTATACGATTACTTTACTTTCTAAATAAGGGTAAAATATTCAAAGTTATGTGTTTTTAATGGCATATTTCCTAGCTTCATATTGACATACAGGAATAATTATGATCAAGGGAATTGCCATCTTCTCATTTATGTCCTTATTGAGTCAGTGTTTTTCCGGATATCGTTTAGAACTCCAAGCTCACTGCTTGAAAGTAGCAAAACTCCCTAGGGGACAGTAGGGCCATGAAACCATCAGTCAATAGCAGACCTTTGATCTGAATGTGTTGAAAATTATGTGGATTACTCGCCTGAAGCAAAATCATGGCTTTGAGTTCAATGAATTTTGATTACCATATCTCATACTTGTATCAATTTTAGTGCAAATTTACTACCATCATGACTTCATAATTAAATAGAAAATTATACTGACAATGTAAGCACGGTTCCATGAAATTCACTGAACTGTACATGATGATACATATTTGCCTTTAGGTACATGTAGCTTGAATTCCTACCTTAAGTGGTTAATTATTTATTACTGATATTAAGGATGGTTGAATTTCAGTAATTTTTAATGTGATCATTTATTGTCTGTTTGACTTCAGTGATGATTATTCAACTGTAAACACAAATGTACTTCTATGTTTTCCTGTATTTTACTTCGTAAATACTAAAATTGAATAAGCCATGATTTGGCAGACAGGCCTCTGGTCATTGAACAGTCACTTTTGCACTAGTTTGCCCTTTCAAAGGTTTTGATTGGTTGAAAAAAAAAACACCAGAGGTTTTGGTTGGTTTAAAATAACTAGAGGGTTTGATTGGTTGAAAATAACTAGACGTTTTGATTGGTTATAAAACTAGAGGTTTTGAGGGTTAATTTTTACTTGTTTCAAGTTTCTTTCATTGTAGCTAGCAACTTTTTTAAGTACAAATTGTTCTGTATTCCTAAGGCAAAAATGTTTGTGTTTCTATGGGGACCAGTCCCTATTTAATAAAACCCTGGACCCTGGACTTTTTGTTTGATTCTTGATGACTGATAAATTATCAAAGTCAGTTAAACTATTTTACTAAAAATAGGTTGATACGTAACTCTACTTAACTGTTTTTAGTCTGTTTCCCTATAAACACACTTTCTTGCCTTACCCTACTTCACTGTCATTTGAAAGTTTAGAAAAAAAGTTTTAGTGATTTAACCATCAGTCTCTGTAATTTTAAGTTAATTGAATTTATTTGGTGCTTAACAGAATAAAATACCATGTAAGGAATTATTTTGTTTGGTCTCATACATAAAAAAATGTAATCAATGTGTCCAGTTAAATCATTTTATGGCCATAAGGCAATTGTCTGAAAGAATAAATCCTAATTACATTGATGGCCTCATACCTCTAAATGTTGGTTTTAGTCCCTCAGCTAGGTGATACATCACTAAAAGATGATTTTATTGAGGTTTTGTGTGTTACTGATCAGATTTCAACTTTGATCATCCTGAATAATTGTTGGTTTGAAGTAAATGTAGTGTATAATCAGAGGCTATTTTCTGAACATGCATCTTGAAAGCTCAATTCTTTGAAAAACCCAACTAGTTTAATCGCCATGGTAACATTTGAAAAGTTTGAGCTTTTGCACTTCTCAAACTTTTGGATATAATGTTTGTGTGAAAAAGTTAAGAAAATAACAAGACTGCATTTATCCTATAAAGTGTGATTTCTTTGTGTTTGTAATGTTTATGAAATGATACATAATTTTAATACTGGTTTAAATTACTACTAATTGTTGTTCGAATAATTTAAAACTTTTACGATTCAACTCTTGTGTTTTACCATTAATACTTACATTCAAATCTACCCAGTATCTACATAAGCTAAGTCAATGCTGGATTATTAAATGTATATTAAAAGTCTGCCTAGTAAATAACTATGTGTGTTAATGTTTTTCTTTCGGTGCTATAAAATACAGTACACACAAGGTTGGTTTTCCTTTTTCCACCCATCACGGTGGCGACGACTCTGGGTGACAACGCAAAATTTGCCACCGTGAATCCACCCAGATTCACCCAGATCATTAAATTACGGTGGACGGCCACGGTGACCATTGCCACTGTGAATCCACGGTGACAACACATTTTATGGTGACAACATGTACAAGGTTGGCATTTAGAAATTCTGCTCAGTGTACATTACAGTGCAACCACTCCATAGTGGCCCTATCTTGAGCAACAACCTCCCTTCAACAACAACACCATTTATTTCCCACTGTATGATTTAACTACTAATTTAACCCCTATCTAGAGCAACAATTAACAACAACAAAATTTTGCTTCTTCCAAAGGGTGTTGCTATGGAGAAGTCACACCGTATTTGTTATAAACACTGGCATGATATTACAATGCCCTGAACATATTACTGGATGAAATCTCTTTGTTTCCGAACAGAAGTAATTTGACTTGGATTAAAATTGAATTTAATGTTTATATCTTTAATCGTTCTCATTACAAAAGAACTTATCCTCGTTTAGATAAAAATTGTCATAGCCTGGTGTCTTTGTGTGTCAATCAGTAAGTAGAGCCATCCATATTTTTATTGATTCATTGAGAGTTATCTTCCCTTTCTAACTCCTCGGTGTCATATGTTCACAGTGGGGCTAGATTTGCAACCTGTGACATGTTATTTATTGTGTTTTATAGCGTTCGCACAGCTGTGCCCAAGATAGAAAAGTCTTCACTAAAGTTGGAGATCAATTGATTTGAGATGGAAATATTTTCCTCAAAGCCAGAATATAATGATCTAGTTCTTAGTTATGATAAGAGATGTGCAAACTGATCTTTGATGATGAAAGTTTATCTTAATGGCCCTTTTTAGATCACCTGGCACAAAGTGTTGGAGTGAGTTATTAGAATCGCTCAAGGTATTGGCCCTCCTTGTTTCTTTTTTTTTTTTAAAGATATCTATATAGCTTGCAGTGACCTTAAGGTTCATGTGAAATTGATATTAAAAGGGCGAGAAAAATCAATCTGATCATTTTTCACATACATTTAATGTTATGATTTCATTAGTCTATGATTTGATGCAATTTGCAGTTAAATCACCTTTGATTGGACAATCTTAAGCAAGACTTTCTTTGATTGGCTGGATTAATTTTTGTTTGTGGAATTCAATATGGAACAAAGTCACTGATTGGTTGAAATTCTCTCTTTTTGATCACATGATCCTATATAGTCTTGATGATACAAATTACACCTCTGAGCACTGATGTATTCTTTGATGATATGATAGCAAGACTTTCTTTGATCTGTGAGTTTGAAATGTTTTGTGGAATACAATATGAAACAACACTTTTGATTGGTTGAAATTCTTTCTAATTGATCACATGACACAAATTACACCACTGAGTACTGATGTATTGTTTGATGGTGGTTTATGAATAAAACTCAATGTCTTATTGATTTTTGTGTTCATCATTCAACTTAAATTTCACTACAGGGAGCAATTTGCACAAAATCAGTAATCAAAGTGCTGGAGGTAACATATCAATTACTATGATTAATTTTTTAAGCTAATGTACAATTACTATAACGTAGTATTGGTATGGTCATGTTCAGTGATGTGAAACTTTGTGATAAATGGTAAATTTAATCCAGATTTCTTGAAACATTCTTCTGTGTTATTTTGTATCTTTTACAAGAATATTTGACCGTTTTGATGTCGTAGGATCATTAGCTTTGTACTTGTACTGTAATCAGTTACCTTACGGTATACCTGTATCAGGACTTATTATATTCAATAATTGTCAAAGCTTAATAATTGGTCACTGATCATGATCGAGTGCGATTATTTTTAGCCTGCTGGTACCATCTAAGATAGTTTCTGTTTATTTTATGGCAAGAGACAACCGGTATTATGAAGATTATCATATAACTTATGAAAATTATTGAATCTCACTGAAGTTAAAAATGAAATGCATGAATTTATGCAGCTTTGACAGTTTTATAAAATCGCACTAAACAAACTTGATTGTAGTTTATGTAATCTCCATGGCAATAGCATTATAATATATTTGTTTCAATTCTAAAAGCTTGACAAGTTTCTATTATCATGATTTTATATAAAGTTTCACTGAATAAGCCTTTACAGAGAGGGAGATGAAGAATTACGATTTCTAGTAATTATAGTATTGTTAAATAATTGACCTTTCACCAAGATAAGATCACTTCTGTGTCCAATCAATCATTAAATATTAATTAATGATTGTGTAAATTATTGATGAATTAGAATTCCCATAGAGCCAACCTAGTATAATGTTTGTTTAAGGTTATGCCACCCAAATTTTTAACAGTGGTTAGGTAGGTACTGACAATGAAACTGTGTTAACTTTTTGAATATTGAAGAATTTTTTATCAAGACTGGCAAAAAGTTTTCGCGTTGGGAGAAGAGATACAGTCAAGTCAAATATATCTTAATAGTCAGTATAAAATAAGACATTATTGCATAAACTATGAATAGTAGGAAGTACTAAAAATTGGAAAGATATTATTGGTTGCTAGGTGCAGTTTTACTGTAAATGTACTTTGAATAATTAATTCGTTCAGCGTATTCTATTGATCGATAAACAGTTTGGCACTTAATGTAAAAAAAATAGAAGATACAACATCTGTTTGTTTCTAGGTCATTGTGTATTGAGAATCAAATAAAAAGTATACTTTTTATGTGGCGGCCATATTTGGAGTCGGCCATCTTGTATCACTCTTCAGCCTTCCTCTATCGCTATGGTGACTGTTTCAATTCCTTGGGCAGTTATAAATGTTGAAACCAGCCTTACATTATCTCATTTTTGTTGGTGTGGAATCTTTTATCTGCCATTTTCTACTTTAATGGCTATTGATTAACTTAAATTTAGTATAAAGTCATCAATTTTTTGTTCTAAGTGCAGTTGACTATTGACATTTCACTTCACGGGTTTTTATTCAATAAAAAACACAGCTGGATCTAAAATAGGGTTATCATTTTCTTTTCGTCTCTTTGGTTTTAGTTTAATTTAAATTGCGCAGTTTGAATTGAATTGAAATGCGATAGTAAAAATAATTTCCTCAAGTTGCTGCTTTAACAAGTGAGATTATAATTATACGAAGTGCCTACATGAAATATTTCTGTTTTAACCTTGACCTTTCTGTAATGTCTAATATCATTTGGGGTCCTGAACATTTTAAGGGGCCCCTTTTTGTGTAAAATAAGTGTAAACCCCTTTTTGGTGCTTACTGTTTGGGGAACTCATTTTTATGGTACTCATGTGAAAAGTTGTCTGTCAGCTACAACCTCGTTTTTTTAATCCCTTTAGCGGAAGCTTGCATCAAATAAACTTGACCCCTTTTTGGACACACGTATAATCCCCTCTCAAATCGGTATTGACACTTCATGAACCATTCATGAACTATTCATATTATGTAAGAAAAGTTCAAGAAAAATTCATGTTTTCATGAATTCCATTAGAAGGGGAGTGAATTATTTTCTGCTTATCTCTTATTGTTAGGGGTTCAAGTTACCTTATTTTGGCTAATAATCAGCTTTATAATCTTGGGTATCCAGCGAGTTATCAGTTAAAATTAAGGCGATTGGGATCGGCTTTAGTGTCCCCCTCCCGTGATACCCGGGTGACTTCTTTTCCTTGAAAGTTACAGCTAAGTATGATTCATTTCACATTGCTATAGATTTTGTATCAGAAAATTACTTCAAGCGGTGACAGGAAACTATATTACTCGTAAATGAATGACTTCACATGATGACACACTCACGTCTAAAAGCTATTTAGATATGATACAGATAATGAGGGAACACACATGTGTCCATATGTTACCTGCCACAATGCAACAGGTGCCGACCACTGGCTCGTAATAATCTGATCATATTGATTTGTTTTACGGAAACTCATCATAATTAAAAGAGTTTAAAGCGGCTGCGTCAAAGCTTTTTTGGGAAGTATGATTGTAAATTATCACTGTTTAACATTGAATACAGAGGCTGTATTATATGTGTCTGAAATATTGTCACAAATTAATACCATTCATTGAATAAAGAGGCCATGTAACAGATGATTGAAAATTATCACATTTTTTTTTTAATTTCTTAAATTCTTTATATGAGTTGAACTTAATGCAGGAGGTTTCTTTTTATGACTTCAAAAAAAAAATTTGAAGATGGAAACATTTTCATGGCGGATATAGATAACAGAATGTGATATTGAGTTTGCTCAATGTTTTCTTTTTATTATATATAGGTGAACATTTGTGAAAAAAAAAAACACAATATATACTGCAGATTGATTGGTGATGATATTTAAAATGGTAAAAAACTTTTAGTGAGTTCGATTACTTTTACTATTTAAGCCTCATGTTTTATTGATACATTTAATGTAATGAAATCTCAAGGGGCCACAATGACAGATATTGTAATGTGAGTAATAAATATTCACTGAATTTATTGTATTATTTTTTCTGGTTTTTGTTTGTACTGTTTATTTGTTTAGTTTTATGCAATTTATAAACCTATGGCACAGTAAATCTCTCAAGCAATCTCTCGATTTTCATGATTTTTTGTTGTTGCTGTTTTACCTTTGATAGGAAATAGGAATAAATGATTTCTAAGTAATATTCTAGTAAACTGCATGAAAAATAAGATGGCAATATTCTCAAAATCTGTAAAGTTTGGTGACTTATAATCATGTTGACCTTTACTTGTTGACCTTTACATGGTGAACGTTTTGACATCTGAACTTAAAATGAATTTGTTAAGTTAATCAAAGTACTGGAAGTACTCATCGAAATTGAACTTACATGGCCTTGCACTGCAACATGGAACAGAACTAGTTTAAGTCCCATAAGCTTATAAATGTATTGGTCCTAATAGTTTCTGAGAGGAATTCAGTGTGTTTTCCTCTGGTGCATACTTTATAGCAAGGAAAAATGTTTCCGAAATCACTATCGTATTTTTTTCAATATCATTGAAATAAATACTATTTATAGAACGCCTATGTTTTACCGCACAAGTGACGTCACACGCTCTACATATTTCAAGTTTACAAAAGCAAAAATCATAGTGAAATGAGTGTTTTCAGATGAAAAAGTGCTTGTTTTGTCGGTAATAATTATCTTGGGATAATATCAGCAATTAAATGTTTTTGCATGTATTTTTCTACAGCAAAAAGCTAATGGGGCTTTAATACTTGAATGGCGGATGTAAAAAAACGTAGGATTTCGGTCCGCAGCAAAATTCATGCACGCCCAGCGAGTGACGGCTATGGAGAGCTGAACTATAGTTCAGTTTCCCAATTCGGTACTCGAAGTACTGGAAACTTCTGAGTACTGGAACAAAATGTGGACATGCTGTGACATGTTCTCTGATATAAATCTTGTTAAAATTATTTGGAGGTACATAATCCAAGTGACAGACCTTGTATGTGTCACTGACAGCATCCTACATTGTATTATGTACTGTCACTAAATGACTGTGATATTATGAAACTGTTGCCATGGAAATACTTCGGATGTGACATTAGTGTGAAAATATTGATATTTATTGTAATAAGTAATAACTGTACTTAACTATGAACAGCTGGTTTTAATGTCAACCAAAGCCTTTGTTATGTACAGTCAAAACAATGTTAACGGCCATCTCCCAATAAAGGCCACCTGTCAATGAAGGACATGCTATTTTTTCTCCAAGGGTGGCCTTTGTTCTCAGGTTTGACTGTATTTATCAAAATTGTCATCAGCTGATCTAGTTACCATGGAAATCATTGAAATCCTTCAAATAAGATTCCGGTCTGAAAATACTAAATATCACTAGATTAAACTTTATGGTAGTAAGGGGGGGGGGGGGGGGGGGCATGAAATTTCAAGTGTCCTACTAACTGTACATGGTTGTAACCTTAACAACTAGTTGTCTGTGAATGTGGCGATGAAACTTCACGTTTGGTTCCTGCGTGTGAAAGTTTGGCGTACTTTTTGTTATCCGTGTTTCTGACTATTGGGATTACTCTTGTATTAGTTTGCACCCTCATTTCTCACAAGCTACCAGTAAGCTGAGACAAGTTTTTGTGTGTTTGTGTAGCTTCTAGTTTCTTGAGAATGATTCTCAGGTTATTAAATGTCTTAGCAACAATGACAAATTCTTTGGTGTCTGTTCAATAGATATTGCCATTATGGGGAATAATTGCTTGTATGTTAGTATTAAAGTGCCTCTTTGTAAATAAATTTGAATATTTTCTTTTAAATTTTTCTTTTTTTACCATTTGTTTTCTTAATTTTCTCTGTTATACCTATACTGTAGCTTTTGCACTTGAACTTACTATCCCAAAACCTATGGCTAGTAAATTTCAATTCCGGTCAGTTCACTTTCTAAAAATTGTGTATTATTGGCTATATTTTTGTTATTTCACACAAAATCATGTATCAACTAGATGAACATGCTACTTCTAATAAATCAAATCTTCTTCAATTTTAGACAATCTATTTTTCTTGCATCACAGATCAGTATATGTGGTCTGGCAGCCATTTTGTTCTGGTAACCCATAGCAACAGCAGTAAAATGACTTGGACTAAGATCAAACTCGACTCCTAATTAATCATTGACTTTGTTTGATGTGCATGTCCATTGATTTAACTCTGTTAAATATTTAATAAGTTCATGGTTTAGACTGGTAGCTGATTATTGTAGTCAGGATATGGCTGACTGTGTAAGGCTAATATAAAATAAAGTTATATTTATGGTAACTTGAACAAAAAAAACTTGAGTAGGTAGGTAAAAAGATTTTTTTCTAGAAATACCTTTGTGTGAATATATACAAGGTACGATTCATCCACGAATATTTCCGTACTTCGGACATCGCCGTTAGAAACTGAAGAGTTGGCACATTATGTATTAGGTTTTATTGGGTTACTGTAAACACAAGTTTTTCCTGCCTGTACTAGTTTAGGAATGTTCCAAGTTGATATATCCAATGTAACCATACAGTGGCTGTCTTTTATCTCGGTGACGTTTGACTGTGACAGTCATGTTCTTCACCTCTTATTCATAATAAGATAAGTTTTAATTACATTGAAGTGCGGACATTTAATATTTATACACAATGATACAGTAGTCCAGAGTGTGGTTTAGTCATGGATCTGAAGCAGATTTACTTAATAAAGATGATAATTTTTCATAAGGAAAATTTATTGTTTGATATAATCTTGCTGATAATATTGTCTCGCAAATTGAGCGTTCTTTATTAAGCGATTATCTTTATGATTAAAGTTTGCAGCTGTGTGTTTGCGGCTATTTTTTAAATTCAGGGTTGCGGTAGTTTAGTATTAAAGTTCATGTTGCAATATTTTGAAGTTAATTTTGTAATACTGCTACTGTTGGACGAAGTGTTGTGCGTATGCTATTGATGAATTTATAAAGGACAACCTGTAAGTTATACATACTCTTAAATTCTGAATTTGTTTGAAATATTTTCTTCTTTTGTCTTTGTGTGTTTTGATGTTTTATTTTTGGCTAAAAGGTGTAAATTTTTAAAATCTTTTTTCTGGGGTGTTTAACATTGCCTTCAACTGCCGGTCATTTAGTGGCTTCAGCTTTAATGGTGTAGGAAGGGTGATCCCAGGTAAACACCTGTGTAGGTCCAATAACATTCCATAACCTGGACAGCTTCTATTTACATGTGAAATATATCTAGTCCCGGGCATCCTTTCTACTGGCTTAAGACATATTTTTACTGTATTATTATAAATGTTGAGGTTAAGTTGGTCCATCAGCCAGGGACATTTGGCCACTTTTCAGGCTTTATAACGCTGGAGACAGACCAGGAAGGCTACCTTGGTAGAACCCCTTATCTTCCATATGTTTGCTGGGCAGTTTCCTCATAATTATGTGAATATTGTCTGGTCTAAGGCAAGATTTGTACTCACAACAGTGAGTGGCTAATGTTTATTGGTCAGAGACTATAACCAATCTACTACACAATACCATGCTTTTACTAAAACGGCATTCTGTATGAGTCGGTGATGGAATGCTTGCTTGATACTAATACAGCATTCTGTACAAGTCTGTGGTGGATTGCTTGCTTGATACTAACACAGCATTCTGTACAAGTCAGTGGTGGATTGCTTGCTTGATACTAATACAGCATTCTGTACAAGTCAGTGGTGGATTGCTTGCTTGATACTAACACAGCATTCTGTACAAGTCAGTGGTGGATTGCTTGATACTAATATGGAAGTTTATCAGCAGTTGTACCACTGATTTGTGTTGGATGTTACTAACACCTTGATGTTTCATACTAACTTCTAACTAACTTACAACTATAATACTATATAACCTCTTGAAGACTCATGGACTTGGAGAAGGTCAACAGCTGGCTTGTAGCTTGATGTTTCATACTAACTTCTAACTAACTTACAACTATAATACTATATAACCTCTTGAAGACTTATGGACTTGGAGAAGGTCAACAGCTGGCATGTAGCTTGATGCTCATACTAACTTCTAAGATTTATGAACCTGGAGATTCTAGAAGCCAGCTGGACAACTTCCTCACTGGTGATACTGGTACTTATCTAGTCCTAGATGTGACTCAAACTCACAGTAGTGAAACCCTCACCAAGATTTATGGACCTTGAGACATGTTGACATGCTGGCATGTAGATTTTGAGTCAAGAGAGGGGAACCAGGAATCATCCTTAGCCAGAACTTCAGGGTACCTTGTTGTCCACAAGCAGTACTACGTAGTTTGTATTTGACGTCACAAGTATATCTATATACATTGTCAACACAAGTACATCAGCAACACAGGTACATTGTATATTGTTGTATTCAATGGTACTTTATCAGCACATGGCAAAAAATGGTCCGGTAAGGACATGAACTAGTTATACTGCTGTTGTCGCATGGTGAACCAAAGGGAGATAATCGGTATGGTTGAGTAAAACAAGGGAAGTAATCCACATTACATTTAAGGAGGATTCGTTTACAACATGGACTAAACTTCTAGACAAAAGCAACTTAATCCACACAGATATTAACAGGGATGCCACACTTTTACTATTCAAGTGGAACAGGGTGCTCCGGAGACTTCAAAAGTCAGGGGTCAAAATGACCCTTAGTTGATAGAAATTTGATGTCAACAAAATTTCCTACTAATGTAATAGTAAATTTGACCCTTTGGTTCCAATTCTCAAACTTATTTTACAAATTTCAAGAGTCAAAATGCCATTTTAAGGGTCAAAGGAGAGCCTTGTGGAAGCGTTTATGTTCGAAATGAAATGTATTCATGTTTATTTTTGAGATCTGTTGAATTGATGAGAAACTTCAAAGGCGTGCATATAGTTCATGGTTGATTTATATTAATTGGGTTAGAACAATATACAGTACAAGTAGGGTGGGGCTATGCATGGAGAAAGCAATGTGTTCTTCCTGTTGAATTAAACTTATTAAGTTAAGTAGGTAGAACATGTTTATACTGTAAAACCACTTGTGACCCCCCACTTCCTCATTGTAATGACTACTTACTTTAGACTGGTTTTCTATTATTTATTTAAGACCTGGTTTTCAATTAATTTAGACTGGTTTTCTGTTATTTACTTTAGACTGGTTTTCTATTTTTATTATTATATTAGACTGGTTTTCTATTATTTACTTTAGAATGGTTCTCTACTTCAATCTGATGGTGAGACGATAGCAGTATTAGGCTATTTGTTTGTTCCTAAATATGGTCATAAGATCGAGGTATATTGAATATTATTAGGTCAGGTGTAGCTGATGACTGAGAACTAAAATTAAGGTTTTCCCATTGTGTTATGATATAAAACATGTAGTCATTCGAAATTGAATTGTTCAGAATGGTATTGACCTTAGCAATTTAATAGTAATAGTAGGGCTTTGTTTATATGGAAGTTCTTAAAAAGGAGACCTGCTGTTAGAAAAAATGATTCAAATTCTCTGAAAATTTGTTTGTTGTTGTTGGTTATACATTCTGAAGTTGTAATATCTTTCAATTTTCTCCTATGTGTTGTACAGTTTAAGTTTTACAAAATTTACTAAAGAGTTTCTAAAACTGCGCTACTATTGCTCTGTATCATCGATTTCAGCTCATTTTTATTTAAGAAAAGAAATTATTACCTTGACCTTACGGTGACTTTTGTACTTCAACTTTGGGCAAGAGATCTGTTCAATTTCTATAAATTTTACATGTCCTGCGGGTCATGATGGCATGTTAGTGGAAAATAATTTCTTGTTAACTGTTTTCCTTGAAGTGACTATGATTAATATTGTATGATATAAACATATTGTCACTCGGAATTGCATGTAACGAAATCTAGCGTCTAGCTGATGTAATATTAATGTATTCTTTGAACAATCCTATCATGACTCTATAACATTCTCTGTGATTCGTAATTACTGAACCTCATTACAAACCCCGTATCATAAGCCGGGGAAAATCTTGCTTTTGAACATAATTACTTTATCCTGCAGAAAATGCCGTTTTTGCGATCGACGTGTGTCCTAACTCTTCTTGCGGCTCTGCAAGATTTACCATCGTATTGCGTTCAGTTTCCTTAATTTATCATTTGTCTCATCAATTTTTCAACAGCTATTAAAAACTATCATCTCCTTAACTGAACACAATAAAACATGCAATAGTGTCAGTTTGCGGTTACCATGGCAACGATGACACAAGAAAGTTGGGTGATTAATAAGTTGCCAGGGTACCAATGATTTCCTGTCTAGAAGTTTTCTGAAAATGTCTTGGATATTAGCAGCTTACGTCTGAGCATGTTAAAGTCTAATTAAAATCAATTGCAGGTTTTACTACATCAATAAACGGCAACGTCATTTGGTTATGGAATATTCTTAATAGGATGGACCCAGCTTTGACCCGGCATGGGCTCGGCCCAGCTTATATACATAAATCTTGAGTTGCTTTAGTGATCTAGGGGACACTTTATTTGTCTGGTATAATTATCAGCTATAACAATTTTTGTTTTAAATTAAAGGGCCTGAAGCAAAAAGGGTCAGTCAAGTTAGTGGAAACCAGGATTTTTTTAAAACCCCATTCAATCGCTTCTACAATACCTTATCTTACTTTTTCACTTTACTTCTATCATATTGTGAAAACAAAATAATGGTCTAACTAATATTTCCAACAATTTTTCTGTTCAAATGAATTGGAAACAATTAAAGTATGGTTGTTTGATATAAAATTTGACACATGGCTGCAGGCGTGGTAAGTGCACTAGACTTATAGCCTGGGGATCCAGGTTTAAATCTCGGTCGTGGCAGGTTATGCCCTTCTATGAAAATTCGACACAAATGCCGACTTTCCTTTATATGATTTTCTCCTCGTTTTGCTGTTACATTTTGGTTTGAATACATTTATTCTTTTGAAAGTGGTATGAAAATCATAAATCATATTTAGAATTAATCTGTGATTGGTTGATTAATTAATTTTTTTTCAAAATGTAAAAAACTGAGGAAAGTGACTAATTTGTTCACACTGAAAATACATAAATATTCAAACCAAATCTAAGACACTGTTTGGCTACCATTGTCGTATAATAACCTTGTTCGGGATAATCTAAATAGATTCCCGCTGATGAGTACCATTCTGATGTCTCAAAGCGATAATTTACATGTGACATAATGTAATATACACTGATAAGGACCCAGTGTGGAACTAGTATCTTGTACCCAATATTACCACAGGGAGCAGTATTACAGCCTGTAATTAAGTTACTGCAGGAAACAAGATGCATTGTGGGTAATAATTGCTCTGCAGGATTGTGGGAGAAAATTTTTGGTGGCTTTTTTTGTCGATTCAGAAATATTGTGATATCATGATTGTTACAGTGTCTTCAATAGTTTATGATTTTCCATTTGTCTTTCAGAAGAAGATTTAAAATTTTGTCTTTGAAGCGGACATTAATCATTTCTGTTCTACTGGAGTGTAGACTAGTCCGCCATACTTCAAACATTCAGAACAACTAGGAGTCTTAAGATCTTAAGATACTTGATACTTGCATGAGGTCTGTTCTGGAATTAGTTGGTCCTTTTTTTTGTTGGGAGAAATCATAAAATTAATAGGTCCATGTTTTTTCTACAAAGAAAAGTTTTTATGAAACATTCTTTGTAAATATCTAAAACGAAGGCCTAAATTCACAGGGTTGGCTTATTTGGAGCAGTGGCCACTAAAACATGTTTATCTGTATTTATAAAAGCTAATTTTATTTTATTTTTGTTTTATTCAGGAGATCTGTAGTGCCGATGGTTCTCCAAAAGTACGGACATCGAAAAACCCGGTCTTCTCTCAACATTCCATATACCATGAGGTAAGTGTACAACAGCTTTTCCCCATCCCAACTGCAGGGGTGACAATATGCCGGATATATCTGGAATTCTGGATTTATCTGTCTTGAAAGAGCTATGATCTCTGAGCAAAATTCGATGAAAATATCTCAAGAAATGGCAAAGTTATGATCAATTTAATCTGCTCTGAAGGATTTTCTTTAATACAAACCAAGTTAAATATGAAAACAATGTGGTTGAAGGCCTATTGTTTGGCAAAGATGGTTGACCACAAATGATTTTCAGGATTTTTAATTCGGCTCTATTGACACCCCTGCAACTACCAAGCCAAGTACTGTGTCTAGAAATCATAGGAAAAAGGATGAGGTGTGTATGGTTGCTTAACACCGGGCACGATAAGGAAACTAGAATAACTAATCAAAAAGTGTAGGAATATAAATGCCCGGTTCTCCTGTATCTTAATTCCGTTCTCTTGTGCGGCTCTGAAATTGCCATAGTTGTCGAATGGGGCGTTAAACAAGAGATAAATAAATAGATATATATCGAGGGCTCAGCGCAACACTGTCGTAACTTGTTCTTATTTCAATATGAGTTACGACACTGTTGCGTTGAACCCTCGATATCTGTTATACTATCTGTCTACTCATAAAAGATTCAGTTTTGACAGTGTCATATTGTTCGAACTAATTTTTTTAAAAATAAGAAAAGAATATTTACAGGTTTATGTGGAGAATTTTGTTGCAGTGAACAATTTGTGATATGTTATTTTGGCTGGATGGCAAAACTCCTGATTATGTTACTAGATCGTAGCCAAAAGTATTGGCTGCTTAAAATTACATAGTGCCAGTACCCTATATGGGTGTGAAAAAAATGGATTCTCTACTTTGTTCTGATTGAATTTAGTGAGGTCTGAAATCTGAAAATGCAGTATTTTTCCATGAAATTATTGGTTACATTGTAATACTGGGTGTTGACAGCTGTATGGTCACTTGGAGGTGGATATTTCACGTGAAGTTTACCTCAATGTCATGCCAAAGTATTGATATCTTTTATAATAGATAGGTACGTTTAGAATTCTGACATATCCTCTGTAATTTTCCCTGGGACTTGATAAAGATCTAAGAGTGCTATTCAATAATTTGTCAACCACCTGTCAATTTTTCTATCAAATTAACGACAGTTTTTGTTATCTTTTAAAGCCTGTGTAACATGGTTTATTGTCTCTGCTTTTCCAATGTCTTTTTGGCTCATATTTTGTCTGTAAATGTTTCCTGAGAGATGATACATTCAAGATTTTAGATTCGTGAAAAGTCATTTGGTGAATTATTTATAGCCAATCATCGGCAAATACGACAAGCTTCCTGAGAATTGACGATTTCAACTTCTGGCTGATCGTAGCTTTATCTTGAGAACTTAAATATGGAAATTTTGATTTAAATAAAAATGTTCATTGGTCTCTGTGTAACAGCCAATCAGATGCTAGGTCTCTGAAACAAACAACCAATCAGATGCTTTACCTCAGATCGAACCACTAAGAGGCATGCAGCCACTAGGGGTTCTAGGTCACTTAGATTAAACCAGCATTAGATTTATTTTCTGCAATTCCTTGTATGTCCACTATATTTAGCAGCACCAGAAATTTTTGTCGCCAGTTACACAGTCATGCGAAATATGATTAGACCTGGAAAAAAACCATGTTATTTGGGTTACTTGACTAATAAAAGGGTAGGCAGATTGCAAAACCATTTTTTAATTATCTTAGCATCTCTTAATAATATTTGATGCATAACTTATTTCCCAAATATTTTCATGATTGGTTGCAATTTTAAGGAATTTTGCTGTAGTCATCAAACAAGGGATCAGTTTAGAAGCAAGAATCACAACTATTTTATGGCCTGTCCTTATAGAATTCTTAATGTGGGTTTTTTTCATCATTTTCTGTAGTTTCTTTCATTTTTTTTTTTAAACTTGCATCTTTAATAGCTGATTATATGAAAAAAATGCTGAAAATTTAACTTTAAGTCCACTGTCTTCTTTGAAGTCATGAAAACTGTGGATTTTTTGGGGTTCTAATTTTCCTGTTTTTATTTCCATAGAAACATTCCTCTGACATTTTTCTGGGAAGATTTATATGTTTTAGCGTGTGAAATCTCAGAATCATTGGACAGAAAATTGATAACTTTTCCTGAAAATCGAGCATGGCAGTTTCATAAGTTACTTCATCAAATATTTATATTGAAGTTAATTTGGTTCCCCAGGAAACAATATACATTCTTGGCTACCGAAATTGGCAGTGAAAACTTGTTTTTGTGTTATATGTCTATGTTTGTTATTTAGACAAGACTTGGTTGGTTTTTGATCACATGGGGTAAAATTTGGTTAAAAACATTATTTCTGTAAAAAAGATGTACTGGGGACAAGTGAACCATATTGCTCCTAGGCTTCCTTCCGTCCAAAGTCTGTCTGTCAATCTTATTTATACTGTCATGGTACCGGTATTACATATTTTTATTTTGAGGCTAGCCACCAGTCAAACCAGTTCAAACACACCCTGAATGTTTGCTGCAGACTATTTCAGGGCTGTAACGCTTGGAAGATAGTCTTGTCCCCATTTTTCTGTATGTGTTTATGTGTTGGGTGGGTTTTGTTTTCTGGGTTTCTGGGTAATATGTGTTTTCAGGAAAGTAGGATTTTTTTTTTCTAGAAATATTTTTTCTTGCCTTTTACCCTTAAAGTCCCATAAGCATATAACTTTATCGGTCGTAATAGTTTCTGTTTGTCCTATAACAGAGGATTCTGGTGTGTTTTCCTCCCATGCATACTTTATAGCAAGAAAAGATGTTTCCAAAACAATATCATAATATTATAAAAAAAAACTATTTATAGTACAACAGTTACAACAGTTTTCCCCGCAGTCATGTTATACACACGTCATAAAATTACGTCAGGCACTATATATATTTCCAATTTACAAAAGCAAAAATCACAGCGAAATGAGTTATTTTCAAAGAAAAAGGGCTCATTTCATTGGTAATTATTATCTTGGGATGATATTAGCAATTCGAGGGCTCAGCGCAACACTATCGTAACTTGTTCTTATTTCAATACATGTATGAGTTACGACACTCTTGCGTTGAACCCTCGAATTGCTCGTTTTTTGCATATTTTTTTAGAACAAAAAGCTAATGGGACATTAAATCCATAAGTGACTGCTGCCTTTTTGCTCTATGATTGACCAATTGTTAGTAAGAAATCTTCTCAGTCAAAATGCCATGTCCTTAGAGACATTGAGTGAAAACTTTGAACTAGATGATAAACAGCTTAAGAAGCTGAATAAGAAAGATACTTTTTTACTTTGATACAAAAAACGATCTTCATGATTATAAACCAAATCAGGTTCTTTGTTGACAAGCACTGCAATGAGTGAGCAGTTTCAATTCCTCTGTGAGACCTTAAATGCTTCTGTATGATCAAATTTTAGTTAACATTTAAGGCAGCTAGGGGCCAAACCTCTGTGAGTTCGAAGTCCCACCCAATGCCAGAAAATTTTATTCACTTTCGTGGATGCTGTCCAGCTAGCTTTTGGAAGGTCAATGGTTCTACCCAAGAGTATGCCTGGTGCTTTCCTTCACTGATAATTCTCGTCAAGTCACCAAATGGCCCTTGTGAAAAAAGCAGCTTTTATATTTTGCCCCAGCCACTCTAAACAGTGGAAGGACATGTTACTCTGTCTGTCCATCCTTTCAATTTTTGGTTTCCAAGCGATAACTCAAGAAATATTTCATGGATTATTTTCATATTTTACATGACCGTGTGTATAATAGTAAAATACAGATCAAGCTTGATCTTCATTAAAATCCAAGCACTTTAACAGGAGATATGGACCCTTTTTGACTTAGCTCTCAGTGGGAGCTTTCGTGTCTTCCAGACACATATCTGCAGTTACACTTACCTTACAGTAATCATACAATAAGCCTCCATTTCTTTGAATTAAGGTTTAGGAGAGTCTTCATGGAAACCTAAAGTATACCTTAAGTATTTGATGCAAATTTTGAGGTTACACACAAAACACAAACACTTCTCATAAAGGTCATACAAATTTTAAGGTTACATTAGGAAGCCTGGTGCTTTATTTCAGCCTATTCCTGATTGTTTAGCACACTATCCTACTAAATTTGTCATTCTATTGTAAAAAAAACAAAAAAAACCCCACAAATTGTTGTGTTTATGTGATTGTTGTTGTTGTTTTTTGTCAGAATTGATTGCCCCAACTAATAGAAAATGCAAAGTTGATATAAGCCATTGCCTATTTTAATTCTGTGTGTTTTATTGTGCTTAACGTAAGTAATTAAGAATTCAATTAGTATTGCGGTAGAAAAACAATTCAATATATACATCTGTTTCATTCTATTGTAATCAAATAATTTTAATTAAGACTGCCATCAAATGTGCTGTGTCTTGATTACTGCTTGAATACCTGGAAGTTATTGCCTCGGAAATGTGTATTTTCTCGTTTATCGTGCATTTTAAAAAAGTAATGACCATTAAAATCCAATATATTTCATTCGACACTGGTAATGCATTTAATTCTAAATAGAAAGCTTCTGGCTGATAGATTAGTTAAATCTGCTTTTTAAGGGACGGACAATTTCCCTCCAAAAAGGGATTGCTTATTGTTTACCAGCTTTTATTTGTAGAATATAATAAATTACTACTTAAGTGTTGCCAAGTAGGATAATGACAGTTCTCACTGTTGCAATTCAGGTGGGTGGGATAGTGGCTAATTTCCTGCTCTAGTTGTTGTGGGTGGGGTAATAGCTGTTCTTCATGCTCTAGTTGATAGCTGTTCTTCCTGTTCTAGTTGTTGTGGGTGGGGTAATAGCTGTTCTTCATGCTCTCGTTGATAGCTGTTCTTCCTGTTCTAGTTGTTGTGGGTGGGGTAATAGCTGTTCTTCATGCTCTAGTTGATAGCTGTTCTTCCTGTTCTAGTTGTTGTAATAGCTGTTCTTCATGCTCTAGTTGATAGCTGTTCTCCCTGTTCTAGTTGTTGTGGGCAGGGTAATAGGTGATCTGTCTGCTACTCTAGATGTTGTGGGTGGGGTAATAGCTGATCTTCAAGCTCTACTTGTTGTGGGTGGGGTAATAACAGATCTGTCTGCATACTCTAGATGTTGTGGGTGGGGTAATAGCTGATCATTAAGCTCTACTTGTTGTAGGTGGGGTGATAACAGATCTGTCTGCATACTCTAGATGTTGTGGATGGGGTAATAGCTGATCTTCAAGCTCTACTTGTTGTAGGTGGGATGATAACAGATCTGTCTGCATACTCTAGATGTTGTGGGTGGGGTAATAGCATATTTTCAAACTCTACTTGTTGTGGGTGGGATAATAGCTGATCTTCAAGCTCTACTTGTTGTGGGTGGGGTGATAACAGATCTGTCTGCATACTCTAGATGTTGTGGGTGGGGTAATAGAATATTTTCAAACTCTACTTGTTGTGGGTGGGGTACAGCTAATCTTCAAGCTCTACTTGTTGTGGGTGGGGTACAGCTAATCTTCAAGCTCTACTTGTTGTGGGTGGGGTGATAACAGATCTGTTTGCAATTTTACACCTGGGGTCTTCCTCCACCTACGAAGCTAGTAAAGTCACCTATTGACCCTTGTTGATGGTTCGCAATTAGTCCTATATGGTTTGTATATATACATGCTGTTGTAACTGCTGAATTATGACACTTGGTTGAATATTAGTGCTACCAAAGACCTATACATACATAGATAAGCAACTACTCTAAATCTCGCAAAGTCACGCGGCAGATTGACAAAATCTCGCAAAGTCACGTTTGCTTACTGCTAATTTTCTATTTAAGACATATTAAAGTAAATTATATCTTCCAATAGAGCAAGACATTTCCTACAAAATGATACCAAGTTGATAAAAATAGGAGCACAAACAAAAAAGTTTTATGCAAAATACAAAGGCCCCTGCATGAACCTTATATCGTACATTTTGTCATTTTTCTGCTATACTGGTTGAATTTAAGTAATAATTTCAAAGAAATTTCTTAACAAATCATATTGAAAATATTTTCTTGCATCAGAGAAATGAGTACTGAATGACATGGTTGAAAATTCATTGATGAGATTTGCACAAATTTTAAGTAGTTTGCAAAATTCAAAGATCTGCTGTGTGCAAAAATAGCATTTTCTACAGGCGCTTACAGGAGTTTCTTATCTATGTATGTATAGGTCTTTGGTGCTACCATGAATCTTTTAACAGAAATAACTGCTTGATGCTTCTGTTCAGCTTGAAGACTGTGGGGTAATTGTAGGAATTGAGATCGCATATAAACCCATTGCTTCTTCTTAATTATACAGGGAGTTAATTTGTGTCAAGCATTATATATAGAGTGTTCATCCATTAACTCTTCAGTTCGCAATTTTAAGAAGATTTCTTATTGATTTGCCCTTGCTTTTGTGGAGAAACCACAGTAATTAGTTAAGAAAACGTCTTTTGAGTAATCATATTGTCTTTCTATTGGCGAGAGCTTTGTTTTACTGATGTTTGGTGCTTCGAATATTTCCGAGATGAATTTTGAGATTTTTGGAGGAAAAATCTTCTTTAAAATATTTGTGTTCATGGTGATGGGGAATTTGGCAATACTTTGATTTTAGTCATGTGATTGATTTGCCGAATTAAAGTTTTGAGCTGATATTATTTTAACAAACTATAAAAAAACTTCGGCAAATTAGATAAAAAATGAAGAAATTTGTTGAAAAAAAATGAGACATTAATTGGCCTTTATGAAAAATTGTATTTTTACCCAAAGTTCTGTGTAATGAAGAATTTTAGAATCGTAACCCTAGTTTGTTGTTGACCGATGTCGTATACATTGTATTGTGGATTTTAATCATCTAAGTAGGGGACTGATGGAAATTTGAATTGAAAATACAATTTTCTGAAGCCTAATTCCAGATGATAGCTGAGTTAAGTTAATTATCATTTTCATGGTGTTGAATTAACTACTTTTTAATCTTTTTTTTTATCAACCAATCAGCAAGCATTAAAATTATTATCCAACCAGTCAGAAAACATCTATTTAACTTATCTACCTAGCGGAAATTATTGTGATCACTGTAATGCCTGTGTCGTGCAAAGCTCATAACTTAGAAACTTAAAACTTCATACGGTAGATGGATGAATCTCACCGAGGTGGTGAACAGACGAGCGTTTGCACCACTCATAGCACTCTGTCTAAATGAAACGTTATTCAAGGCTTTTTTCATTGGGCAAAAAATTCTAATTAGTAAAAATTATGATGACCTTTAGGAGAAACACACAGTGAGGAACAAATTCAATGACAAAATTACTAATTTAGGTACTTACTTGCGTGAGTTCAGATGCACTAATCGATTACTACACTGTAATTACTCTGTACCCCAATACCATACTGGAAGTATAAAGTTTATCATTGAAAGCATGTACTGCAAGAAGTTTGCAAATAAGGTTGTTTCGTGCACTTTTGTAATTTTCAGCGTATCGTCAGGGAGCAAAATGTTTGTGTGGTTTTTACTAAAATGGCTATTTCGTGGGGACTCAAATTCGTGGATTTTGATTTTTGAATAGAAATGCCTTATCTTTGCATTTGAATTTGTGGGGATTTGATTTAATGGATGAGCCGACCCACGAAATTAAATCCCCAATGAAAATTAATGATTCCACAGTATTGCCAAGTATATAGCAATGCATCATGGAATCGTCTCTCGATAGTGTTTGAGCTATTTTCAGCAGTTGCAAATCCATGTTTGTATATAAGTCCTTGTCTATAATGACTCTTTAAAGCTTACTGTGGTATTTGTATGCGTGGGGCCACTTTGAAGAAAAAGGAGTCTTTCTTAATTTTGTCCAAAATGTTTTGAAATATTTGAGGATAAGTACAGTCGTCCTTAATTACGATATATAAAGTATTTCTGATTCACTGTAATACTATCAGTATTGATATGTGATGGTCTGTGCCGTACATCACTGTAAGAAAGTACTAGGAGGCTGTAATATACTAAGACAAAATCTCCCCCTTTGTACTGCCAATACATCACTAAACATATAATTTAAGCAGTCTAAATTATATATGAAGCTCTCCCAATCTAATTTTCACTTCAAATTAACCAATAAATCTTGCAAAGAGAAATTACTGAGTCAAACCAGTCTGATTATTTTCTAGTGGTATAGAGAACCAGTCCATAGGAAGTGAGGCAGGTGCTTTAAGAAGGAAAAATCAATCAGTATCATCAGGAAGCTTGCATTTAAAGAACAAGCTCCTAGATCATTTAGAGGCTTTATTGTCGTCTGCTCTTTAATAGGGTTTTGTTCTCATATTTTAATTGAAACAAATATTTATTTCGGCTATTTATTTGATAATTTCATAGACATGCTAAGATATTTGCGTTATATCTTGTCTGCCTCTTATGAGCTATACTATAAAGTTGTATTAGTACAAATGTTTAGTACCATTTAGGTCATTTTTCCCAGTACGGTTCCTTAGTACAAATCAATATTAAATTCATATTTGTATCATTTTCCTAGACTTAGTTCCACTGTTGTATATAACTGAAATGTTGTTGAAAATGGCGTTAAACCCACTAAAATAGACATGGACTTAGTTTCTCCGTCTTTCATGTTTCATTTCTTCTGCATGTAAACTTTTTTTTGGGTAGGGGGTGGGGCAGGTGAATGAATTTAAAACTTTAAGGAAGAATTTAAAAGTTGTGTTATACGTATAGCTATAGAACTGTGTAAGTTTGAATAATTGCAATGTTTTTAAACGCTGAGCAGTAATTTTCTACTCGTACATATATGTCCGAGTGGATTTAAATGGGCATGTACACAATTTTTCTGATTGTGGAGAAGAAAAGAATTAGATACGAAGTTAATATTTGTATATCCTTGGTAAATTTCTCTTAAAAAATCTAGCCAACGTCATTCACTCGGCGCCATGATTTTTATGCAGACTAAGTACTATACATTTATCTTCATCCGCCATGCAATTGTTAAACTAGTTCCTGTTTCATGTTGCAGTTCAAATTTATGTAAGGTTTGTTCAATGAGTACTTTCAGTACTTTGATTAATATGTGGGACTACTTTTTAATACTTGGGACTACTTTTTTACAGTTTTTTTAACCATTTATTTTTTAATAGAAATATTCAACAATCTCAGCTTATATAGTACTCTTTATATCGTGTCATTCAAATTCTTTTTGTTTCTTCTTTTTTTTAAATAATTATTTTGATTCTTAAATTTCTATATCAGCCACAGACAATCAGCAGCTCTCCTCTGTTGGAGTCTACATTACTACGCTATAACGCCAAACCAACAACATACCAAGAAGGCCCCTACCCTCAGTATGAAGCCGTCAATGGACAGAACCGTCACAGCATCCTGGCGTACCTTCTGCAGTGTTACCATGCCAACATATCAAATCTTTCGGCGAGATCTTATAAAACCTTCTGTAGAATGTGTTCCAGGTATGATTATTTGAGATTTGAAAAAAAAACATTCTTTAAAAAAACATTACTGATTATTATTAACAAATTGACCTCCAAATAAAGGTCACCTGTCAAAGCAACAATTTGTCTTTCCCAAGTGTGGCCTTTGTTCACAGGTTTGATAGTCTCCAGTGTTAAATGTGGTCAGCTGATACCATGATAGCTGGGGTAGCATTAATATTATAGTGAAAACATATTAGAAGGCAAAGACTCCCAGAGAAGATTATGCCAAACAAACCTAAATAAATAAATAGGGTTTTGAGTTTACGTTGGCAGGTGTTACAATGCAAAAATGACAGCAAATTCTATGCAGGAGCGAAGACTTTCACTGTTGTTCATATTAGTCAATGAATAATTCTTGAAGTAATGTGTCTGATTTATTGGCTTATATCAGCTAGATAAATCAGTCTCCCTGGAGTGAAGAGCAGGTGGCATTGCCAAGGATAAACATTATGTTTTTATCAGTTTCTGTAACCGGAGATGTTTTGTTGCCATAATATGCATAATTATTTTATATTACAAAGTGATCTTCAGTAAGGAAGGTATAGTTCATTATATAGACTAGTACATGTATATAGTAATTAATCTGCCATTCTTGAAAATAATGAAAAAATTAAATATGGTATAAGTCAGCTATATTTAAGATGAAGGAAATTTTAATGTATATGGATATAAGTAAGCCATCTTCAAAATGGAGGAAGGTTGTACATGTATCATGTTAATGGTCGGGAATCTTCAAAGTGGAGGAAGATAAGGTGTATCATGGTAATGGTTGGCCATCTTCAAAATAGAGGAAGGTTATATTTGTATCATGTTAATTGTTGGAAATCTTCAAAGTGGAGGTAGGTCAAGTATGTCATGGTAATTGTCTGTCATATTCACAGTGAAGGAATTTCTTCCCATCAAGTATTTTTGCCACCATACTCCTTATATAAAAGTTATATTACTCATTGCAGGATAGTTACGACTGGTTTCCTATATTACTTATTGCAGGATAGTTATGACTGGTTTCCTATATCACTTATTGCAGGATAGTTACGACTGGTTTCCATACTTTGATACATGACGATGATGAAGAAGATAATGATGTCGTTGCCACGAGTGCAAACTCAGTGGATGTGATAAGACGACCCAGTCAGTGTGGCGAGTTGAATCCTCGAATCAGCGTTAGTCCGGCTTTATTGATAGACATGTTGTCTTGTCTGTATTACATTATGTAAGTACATGACCAGTTAATGACCGTGATTGTTCAGGGAAAACTAATATATATCGAGGGTTCAATGCAAGAGTGTCGTAACTCATATTGAAATAAGAACAAGTTACGATAGTGTTGCGCTGAGCCCTCGATATGTAATCATAACTTTGCTTTACTAAAACAAATTAACAACCTTTGTACACTGAGGTGCTTGAAGAGTTCAAATACATGATTTGTTCATGACACCTTTTGATCAAACTTGATATCAGAAAACACATCCGACTTATGTTACATTGAATGTGTTTATTAATTTCCTCTTAATTATCAGCCTTGATATGTTACATAAATTTCTCGGCTATTGTGTCAAATCTAAAAGTTGTCAATGGCAATGTGTTTGGTATGGTAAAGGTGTGGTTATATATTGTGAAGACTCTGGGGTCACAGATGTGCTGGTGTTTTTTGTCAGATAATATGATACATAAACTTAAGTTTCCATGGCAACAGAAATGGTTGATATTGGATTGGTTAGATGATTTGTTAAGTACAGATAGAGTGGGAGATTTGAACTCATTAATGTGTGCCTCACTGATTTGATGATTCAAATTAATAAAGCTTAACGTTGATGGTTTTTGTTGTGTATGGTTGCCATGGATATGAGTCACACTGTTGTATTATAGGCAGGGTAGTAATTTCAGGGACGCGCATTCTGGAATATGACAGAATTTCTGTTTTTTGTGATCGCTTGCTATCTGTCATCCGTGCGTCTGTCAGTGGGTCAACAATTGCTTTAAACAACATCTCCTCCTTAAGCAGTTGGCCAATTTCAATTGAAACTTTACAGGGATGTTCCTTGCATGAAGCTCTACCAAAGTTGTTCAAAAAATTAAATTTCATTAAAAACTCTTGTTGCCATGGCAACCAATAGGAAAAACTTTAAAAATCTTCTTGTTAGAAACCATGGGGCCTAGAGCTTAGATATTTTGTATGTAGCATTGTCTAGTGGACCTCTACCAAGTTTGTTCAAATTATGGTTCTAGGTCAAAATTGGCCCCGCCCCAAAGAGAAAGGCTAGACTATAGCTCCTGTCTCTATGCTAGCAATTTGGGTTGCCACAAAACTCTTCCATTATCTGAAGATGAAATATATGACAGGGGTATCCGTGGTCTAGTGGCTATGATCTCTGATTTGTTATCACTAACCCTTCACTGCTGTGAGTTCAAATCCTAACTGAGACAAATCTAGCATGTTAGGAAGCTGTCCATCTTCATAACTTTAGGTTAATGGTTCTTCCCAGACATATGCCTGAGGTATTCCTCCACCATTAATACACGTCTGTATTCCTTCTATAATTTTGGAAACTGAACAATTGTTTAGCTTTACATAGACACTGCTCGCTCGGCACACATGATTTTTTATGCAGACCTAAATTCTATGTTTTTCTACCTTTGCCATGCAATAATTATTGTTAAACTAGTTCCTGCTTCATGTTGCAATGCAAGTCTATATAAGTTCAGTTTCAATGAGTACTTTCAATTCTTTGATTCTTATTATTTGGTATGTTTCAGGTTTAACGGACAAGCTGGACCAGGCGCTCAGGCTATCACTGATATACATTATAGGGCTTGCTATGAACTCTGCTCTGATGTAATGCTGGTAAGTAACTTGTATGATTATTCGAACAAGGAAGATGTCATGTGACTTCTGAATTCACCAATCAGAATGCTTCTTTAGAGCAAGACCGAAAATGTAAAGTTTAAATTCTTAAACTGGCTGTTTCATTTCCATTGTTTTCTTTTGAGTTTGTCTTACTGGTACATTCAAACCCTTGTTATTAGTCACCTCCAAATAAAGACCACCTTGTGAAGAAGGCCATTCTTTCCAAAAACTGTCATTGATTTTTTGGTACTAATGACCTCCAAATGAAGGCTTCCCTGTGAATAAATGCCTTTCTTAAAAAACAGTCATTGATTTTGTAGAACAAGTGACCTCCAAATAAAGGCCACCTGTCAAAAAAGGCTACATTATGTATTTCCCATGGGTGACCTTTGTTCACATGTTTGGCTGTATATCAGAACTGAATAATTATGATTTATTTCAGGTTACAAATGCTATTAGAAATTCACTAAGGGATAACCCCAGTGGACAACCAGATGATGGTCCTATTGGGTTAAGTCTAGCCTTGTCTCCAGCCTCTTCTAACTACACGCTCTCCAAAACAGCCATCACTAATGCTTCATTTAGGACCAAGAAATTACCAGGTATGTCATCAAATTGTCTAAATGATGATCTAATACTTTTAATTGATGCATTGCTTAATCTGAAACCTGCCTTCATACTTTAGAACTTATCCGAAAATAAAGGGTCGAAATAATAATTTCGAAAAATCCAGGTTTTCAGATAATCCATGGTAAGAGAAAATCAGTTATATTTGAATTCATCAGAACGGAAAAAATCAGGACTGTAACATCATTTCGGATTAAGCCTGGTTTTCAGATAATCCCTTTGTATCCTCTATAGAGCTGTTTCATCCCATTATAAATGGATAATGTTAGTCTGTCTGCAGAGGTTATTTTTCATTTTTTGCTTGTCTTTATGTTTAATTCAATTAACAAGCAATTAATGTCTGCGTTTCGTCTGTGAGGTTAGTTTTGTTGGTGGTGCACTGTGGCGTCATCATGATTAGGTCTGTAACCCTTCAACAAAGTTATTGTTTGCAAGGTCATTTATATAATGCCTCTGGTGCATAAATTACCCTTGTAAATCATCAAAGTTGACCAGTGCTAGTTTTAGATTTTTTCTTCTGTAGAAAGATTTTATATGGAAATATGCTTACTCAAACAATTAACAAGCGAGCTTTATCAATTATTTCCTCTTTTGGTAATAATATTTCATTTTTCCATTCGCAGACGATATACCACTTCAGCCTGACGAAGCTGGCAAGTTGCCAACAATTTCTGAAGATGATGTTGGCTCAAAGCCAAAAGCTACCAAAAGTAAACAATTGAAAAAAGAAAAGGCGGACAAACTTCGCAAGGAGTCAAAAATTAATACTTCGGCAACCAATGGAGACACAGCCTTGGAAAGTCTCCAAGTTGCTGTTGTTCGTGGCCAACAAAGAAGTAACATAGACACGATAGAACTTACCTCATTTTCAAAATCCAAAGACACGTCAAGTGATTCATCGCCCCTCCAGGGTAAACACAGCTCGTCGTTGGTGAAGTCAAGCAGTGGAACAAAAATGAGTATTTCTAACAAGGAAGTAAAAAACACGAAGTCAGGACACACTCGGAACTCTTCTATCGAGTCCAATCAACCTGAAAGTACAGATTTATGAAATAAAAATGTGTGTAATTATTACTGTTGACGCATTTTTCGGTTTTATATGTTTCTATGGAAACTTCATTCTTACATCTGATTTTCAAACTTGGCAACTGTAACATGTATGTTTGTCATTCTGATGTTCAGACACACTGCTCAAAACAAAATTTCTGATATTTTATTTTCTGCATTATTGCTTGAAATTTGGTTATGAAGAAATGCTTGGATGCTTACGCAGCCGTAAACACTTGATACTGCATACTCTGCATACTGCTAAGTTAGTATAGTATATATCTTGCAAACTGCGTATTTAGCATTTGGCATGCTTAGCATATTGCATACTGCTTAGATAGCATACTATGCTACATAGCAAACACTTAGTAATTAATTTTTTAGCTTGAATAACATGATTGAATACTTCTGTTAAATACTTAGTGATCAGGTGTGTTAAATTCTACAGAATGACTGAACCAGTAGGTTGATACTTTGTGAACTTTACCAATAAACCTTTCCCCTGTATCTATTGATTTGTAGGAACATTTATCTGATTATAGCTGCACAGCATGTCATGAATTTTTTTCTGCTGAAAGATTAATTTTTTTAAACAAAAGTGTACTTGTTGAACTCTTAAGATGTTTGCCTCAGAGGCAAGAAATCGTTCGAGAAGAATACAACTAGAGAGTTGTACCATATTTGGTTATAGAATTTATTTGGACCCTGGTCTCAGAATGCAGCCTTGCCATTGGTCAATTCATCTGTACACTTAAATTTAACCAATCAAATGCTTTATGCAAGTTTTGAACTAAGAATTTTATACTCTCAGATATTAGTTTTGTTATTTATGTACCGGTATGTAAAATACCTGCAGATACTAGTACACGTACATGTATATCCATGCAACAATTGATTTTATATTTAATTTTGCTTGTAATTGTTTTATTTATTATAATTAAATGTTATATTGCAAATGAATTGTATATCATCTTCTTCTTCTCTTGTAATCTCAATGTTGCTTAATATGTTTTTTTTTAAATTTGTGCTTTTTATTATCTAGATTAATTAATTCAAATCCTTTATCTTTATCCTTTATCACTCCCGCAAACTTTTGTTGCTTTATATCTTTTTTTTCTATATTGAATAAAATTTGTACATTTTCATTATTTAAATTAGTTAAGTCATATTTATCATTATGTAAATCTTTATTCCTTGTTCAAAAATGCTTTTTATGCAAATAGAGATAATTGATATTTAATTGTTAGCTGTATGTATGTACACATAGTTGTGTTACAGTGTTAGAATAGTTTGTTGATATTTAGCTTTTTAGATAATTGAGCAAATATTACTGTAGAGGCACCTTATACTAGCCTTTCTATCAGACTGTGTTGTTTAATGTTTTAGTACTGGTCAGTCCTTTGAGAAGAAACAATCACAGTCTATGTGAGGGTCAGACCCTCTGCATTTAGGTTGTGCTTATATCATTGTAACCTTATACACACTTCTATCCACTACTCTGAACTCTAAGCAAAGAATAATATAATTTGTATCATGGCTGGAATTGTTGTTACCATGTTAATACTTGGTTGCTATGGCAACAGGTAATGATTGTGTTTCTTACTGCAGACTGTTGGTGAAGTTCATAATATTTGTGTATATCTCCATTTAAAAGTTCAGGTTTATTTTTGAAAGATAAATTTTCCAACTTGTTTGTATGAGGTTGAATCTTTTTAAACATTTTTTAAATCAAACATTTAAGAAAGAATCAAAAATACTTTTCACCCAACTTAAGTTACAACACTTACTTGTATCTGATAGTTCCTTATCCGTATAAAATTGAAATATCTGAACTTAGAAAAACTTTTTAAAAATATTATTATCATCGAAATCTATGTGAGTAAACATGTACAATTCACATTAATGCTGCTTGCTTTTAATTTTCAGTGCTTACTATATAGTCAACTGTGCATAATGCATAATATTTTTGGATCGCTCAAATACTGATGTGTTAAACTATCCAAATTAAGGCATTATCTATCAGTTATTTATATTTTACACAAATTTTTGTTGAGGCAAATGGGAGGCATTTTGAAACAATAATTGTTAATTTTGAGGTAAGAATACCAGTCAGGGGGATTTTACTGCAATTTTGTGAAAAATTCCTGGTTGCAGTCCACTCTTCAGAAATAGATGGCAACTAAGGTATAAATCAAGCTCTTAACTGTTCATGATTACTCGTTATGAGTTGAAGACAAGTAGCCAACTGTTTGAACTGAAATTGAAATTTATTTCAAACATTCAAAAACACAAGGCCAGAATAGAAGAATAGTTTGGTATACCTTTACTTGACCTATTCTATTTTTATATGTATGAAAAAATGAGGATGAATTGTTTATTGTATTCTCACATACCTACTTTATTATTCTTTGGTCAAGTAACCATGGGAATTGCTTTTTTAGCCTCTTTGTAAAATATTTTTTTAAAAGTTAGTGAATATATAACAAGTTGCTCAATTTTGTATAAACTTAGTTATGTACTGACTTCACTTTGATTAAGCAACCACTTGTAATTGATGTGCAATTAGGCCACATTATGAAATATTATATATGTTTCCTGTCTCTGGCCTGATCTGAAAGTAAAAAGTACTTTGAGCTGAAGAAAATCATTGGCCTAGAGTTGAGAAAAATATCAAAATTGACATGTAATTGTTGTGTTGAAAAAAATATGGACCCATCAGCCTCGATCACTGACCACAATCAGCCACGGTCCAGTGGTTAATGTGCTGGATTTGTAACCAGGGGATCCAGGTTTGATTTCCGATTATGGCAGGTCATACCCTGTCAATGAAAATTTGACAAAAATGTCATTTTTCCTCCATATGTGGAGAAGATGCTGGTTTCTTGTGGAAGGGTAAGTTAGTACTGGTTAGAATACAGAAAACTGAAGTGAATCGGCCTCTGTTTGTAAAAGAAAAACTGTTGCAAAACTGCATTAGATCCAAATGAATAAATGAATAAAACTGACTATAATCTGCAGATTGCAAACAAAGAATATATTACATGTGGCTTAAGCCTTATGGTATTATTATTAGAAATATTCAGATTTATTCTACCCCTATCTATGATAGTCACTGTCTAATTTAGTGTAGCACCTTACATGTAGCCATGTTTGATGAACCTGTTTGTTATACTAAATATACATGTATTGTCATTAAAATATTATTGAAACCAAAGTTTTATTTCATTGTGATTCTTTCATCGAGGGCTCAACGCAAGTGTCGTAACTCATAATGAAATAAGAACTAGTTATGACAGTGTTGCGTTGAGACCTCGTCATGTAAAATTGAAAAAAATCATATACAGTCACACCTGCGTTAGTGGCCACCCCCATGTAAAGGTCACCTTGTGATTAAAGACCATTCTTAAAAAACCAGCCTTGATTATTTAGAACTAAATGACCTTCTAATAAAGGTCACATTGTCTTTCCCAATGGTAACCTTTGTCCAAAGGTTGGCGTTCTTGCTTGTTATAATTAATTAAACTTTCCAAACACACTCAAACACATACACACGAACACACGGACAGGGTAAACACTATATGCTTTCCGCCATTATCATGGCGGGGGGCATGAAAAAAAGAAGAGCAACTGAAGCATGCATAGGGGGTATGTTTTCCTAATGCTACTTTCTGATTGGATTCCCTTCCTACATATCTCCATACAGTAGCAACATCAGCATCTGTAAAATTACCTCCACAAACAGAGAAGTATGTGTCATCATAATGCATTCGAACATATCCAATGTTGGGATTTGATCCACCATACAGATAAGGCCACTGTTTTTGTTGTTTGGTACAAACACAAGTTTAAGACCATTTCTCAACTGTCGGTCGGGAAATTTTTCCTACATACCAAAAAGCTTCCATTAACCTTCCGCTTACAAAAATAGTTAGAAATTTTCTGTGTCATACAAATTCAAATATTTCCTGCATTCAAGTCAAAATCAGATGGCTATGTAAAATCGTAAACAAGTAATACAAAACAGTTGTAAAGATTCTAAACAATCCTCTACCACAGAATACTACATTATTTACTATCACTTCGCACATTTCAAGGAATGATGACATCATAATTCACGTGCTGTATATGCTTTTGGTGATCAGATGGGGAAACATAAATCAAAGTACTGAAAACACTTTGGTCTGCATCAAAATTCATGCATGCTGATAGAAATTGGCATAGTAATGTAGGTGGAGATGTAGCTTAAAGCAAATATGGATGCCACTTCTTGAGGCACAAAAAACAAGACAAGTCTGTCTGTAAGCAAGATGCCCCCAAAATGGACAGATTTGATAGATTACTGGACATTATGGCAAACAATTATTGAAGAAAATTTGAAAATACTGAACATTACGGCCAAAAAGTAATGAAGCAGATAATCGCTCTTTGGCCATAATGCCCAGTGTGTAATGACAGAGCAACATTTTCCCTCAGAAAGTTAGAAACCTGGAAGTTGTTGAAGTTTATGAAGTTGATTTCATTGTATCAATGTTCATTTAAATGGTTGATAAGTATCAACATATAATTGGAGTATTTCATACCATATCTGGTTATCGTGTTAAGCTTTTATAATGATAGTTACAGAATGATGTTGTTGTACAGTTGTACATATGGAAGGTTTTCAAAACAAGACGGCCAAGATGGCTCTGTATCTCTCACATGAGAATCATTGCTTACTGAAGAAAACATTGTTTTGAGCTTCATCATTTGATAAGACTCAAGTATACTGGAGAGTATGATGGTTTATTACAGAAAAACAACTCCCAGGACCTAAAATAATTATTAATAATGTTGTTTTTTAATTAAAAAAGTATGAAATATACAGAACTGGTAGTTATGAAAATAAATTCTCC
The DNA here is from genome assembly GCA_964023205.1 of Lutraria lutraria. NCBI lineage: Eukaryota > Metazoa > Mollusca > Bivalvia > Venerida > Mactridae > Lutraria > Lutraria lutraria. The sequence continues at coordinate 3,681,732 of OZ026851.1, read as the reverse complement.
CCCTCTGTGTTGTAATTTAAAACAAGATTAAGAATAGTAAAATAAAAGTAAAATTAGCAGCTAACTTTTAAGAACCTTAAAAATAATTACAGTACAACTTCTGTAGAGCAACACCCCGTGGGAGCCCCAAATAATGGCCGTTGTTTAGAGGTTTTTGCTCTACAGAGGTTAAATTTATAATAAAAAGTAAATATCAGCTTAGGGTAATTTTGAAGGTGTTGTTTTAGAGAGGTTTTTGCTCTACAGAGGTTAAATTTATAATAAATAGTAAATATCAGCTTAGGGTAATTTTGAAGGTGTTGTTATAGAGAGGTTGTTGCTCTACAGAGGTTAAATTTATAATAAATAGTAAATATCAGCTCAGGGTAATTTTGAAGGTGTTGTTTTAGAGAGGTTGTTGCTCTACAGAGGTTAAATTTATAATAAATAGTAAATATCAGCTTAGGGTAATTTTGAAGGTGTTGTTTTAGAGAGGTTGTTGTTCTACAGAGGTTAAATTTATAATAGTAAATATAAGCTTAGGGTAGTTTTGAAGGTGTTGTTTTAGAGAGGTTGTTGCTCAACAGAGGTTAAATTTATAATAAATAGTAAATATCAGCTTAGGGTAATTTTGAAGGTGATGTTATAGAGAGGTTGTTGCTCTACAGAGGTTAAATTTATAATAAATAGTAAATATCAGCTTAGGGTAATTTTGAAGGTGTTGTTTTAGAGAGGTTGTTGCTCTACAGAGGTTAAATTTATAATAAATAGTAAATATCAGCTTAGGGTAATTTTGAAGGTGATGTTATAGAGAGGTTTTTGCTCTACAGAGGTTAAATTTATAATAAATAGTAAATATCAGCTTAGGGTAATTTTGAAGGTGTTGTTATAGAGAGGTTGTTGCTCTACAGAGGTTAAATTTATAATAAATAGTAAATATCAGCTTAGGGTAATTTTGAAGGTGTTGTTATAGAGGTTGTTGCTCTACAGAGGTTAAATTTATAATAAATAGTAAATATCAGCTTAGGGTAATTTTGAAGGTGTTGTTATAGAGAGGTAGTTGCTCTACAGAGGTTAAGTTTATAATAAATAGTAAATATCAGCTTAGGGTAATTTTGAAGGTGTTGTTATAGAGGTTGTTGCTCTACAGAGGTTAAATTTATAATAAATAGTAAATATCAGCTAAGGGTAGTTTTGAAGGTGTTGTTATAGAGAGGTTGTTGCTCTACAGAGGTTAAATTTATAATAAATAGTAAATATCAGCTTAGGGTAATTTTGAAGGTGTTGTTATAGAGAGGTTTTTGCTCTACAGAGGTTAAATTTATAATAAATAGTAAATATCAGCTAAGGGTAATTTTGAAGGTGTTGTTATAGAGAGGTTGTTGCTCTACAGAGGTTAAATTTATAATAAATAGTAAATATCAGCTAAGGGTAATTTTGAAGGTGATGTTATAGAGAGCTTGTTGCTCTACAGAGGTTAAATTTATAATAAATAGTAAATATCAGTTTAGGGTAATTTTGAAGGTGATGTTATATAGAGGTTGTTGCTCTACAGAGGTTAAATTTATAATAAATAGTAAATATCAGCTTAGGGTAATTTTGAAGGTGTTGTTATAGAGAGGTTGTTGCTCTACAGAGGTTAAATATATAATAAATAGTAAATATCAGCTTAGAGTAATTTTTAAGGTGATGTTATAGAGAGGTTGTTGCTCTACAGAGGTTAAATTTATAATAAATAGTAAATATCAGTTTAGGGTAATTTTGAAGGTGATGTTATAGAGAGGTTGTTGCTCTACAGAGGTTAAATTTATAATAAATAGTAAATATCAGCTTAGGGTAATTTTGAAGGTGTTGTTATAGAGAGGTTGTTGCTCTACAGAGGTTAAATTTATAATAAATAGTAAAAATCAGCTTAGGGTAATTTTGAAGGTGATGATATAGAGAGGTTGTTGCTCTACAGAGGTTAAATTTATAATAAATAGTAAATATCAGCTTAGGGTAATTTTGAAGGTGTTGTTTTAGAGAGGTTGTTGCTCTACAGAGGTTAAATTTATAATAAATAGTAAATATCAGCTTAGGGTAATTTTGAAGGTGTTGTTATAGAGAGGTTGTTGTTCTACAGAGGTTAAATTTATAATAAATAGTAAATATCAGCTTAGGGTAATTTTGAAGGTGTTGTTATAGAGAGGTTGTTGCTCTATAGAGGTTAAATTTATAATAAATAGTAAATATCAGCTTAGGGTAATTTTGAAGGTGTTGTTTTAGAGAGGTTTTTGCTCTACAGAGGTTAAATTTATAATAAATAGTAAATATCAGCTTAGGGTAATTTTGAAGGTGTTGTTATAGAGAGGTTGTTGCTCTATAGAGGTTAAATTTATAATAAATAGTAAATATCAGCTTAGGGTAATTTTGAAGGTGTTGTTTTAGAGAGGTTTTTGCTCTACAGAGGTTAAATTTATAATAAATAGTAAATATCAGTTTAGGGTAATTTTGAAGGTGTTGTTTTAGAGAGGTTGTTGCTCTACAGAGGTTAAATTTATAATAAATAGTAAATATCAGCTTAGGGTAATTTTGAAGGTGTTGTTATAGAGAGTTTGTTGCTCTACAGAGGTTAAATTTATAATAAATAGTAAATATCAGCTTAGGGTAATTTTGAAGGTGTTGTTATAGAGAGGTTGTTGCTCTACAAAGGTTGAATTTATAATAAATAGTAAATATCAGCTTAGGGTAATTTTGAAGGTGTTGTTATAGAGAGGTTGTTGCTCTACAGAGGTTGAATTTATAATAAATAGTAAATATCAGCTTAGGGTAATTTTGAAGGTGTTGTTATAGAGAGGTTGTTGCTCTACAGAGGTAAAATTTATAATAAATAGTAAATATCAGCTTAGGGTAATTTTGAAGGTGTTGTTATAGAGGTTGTTGCTCTACAGAGGTTAAATTTATAATAAATAGTAAATATCAGCTTAGGGTAATTTTGAAGGTGTTGTTATAGAGGTTGTTGCTCTACAGAGGTTAAATTTATAATAAATAGTAAATATCAGCTTAGGGTAATTTTGAAGGTGTTGTTATAGAGGTTGTTGCTCTACAGAGGTTAAATTTATAATAAATAGAAAATATCAGCTGAGGGTAATTTTGAAGGTGTTGTTATAGAGAGGTTGTTGCTTTACAGAGGTTAAATTTATAATAAATAGTAAATATCAGCTTAGAGTAATTTTGAAGGTGATGTTATAGAGAGGTTGTTGCTCTACAGAGGTTAAATTTATAATAAATAGTAAATATCAGTCTAGGGTTATTTTGAAGGTGTTGTTATAGAGAGGTTGTTGCTCTACAGTGGTTAAATTTATAATAAATAGTAAATATCAGCTTAGGGTAAATTTGAAGGTGTTGTTATAGAGAGGTTGTTGCTCTACAGAGGTTAAATTTATAATAAATAGTAAATATCAGCTTAGGGTAATTTTGAAGGTGTTGTTATAGAGAGGTTGTTGCTCTACAGAGGTTAAATTTATAATAAATAGTAAATATCAGCTTAGGGTAATTTTGAAGGTGTTGTTATAGAGAGGTTGTTGCTCTACAGAGGTTAAATTTATAATAAATAGAAAATATCAGCTTAGGGTAATTTTGAAGGTGTTGTCATAGAGAGGTTGTTGCTCTACAGAGGTTAAATTTATAATAAATAGTAAATATCATCTTAGAGTAATTTTGAAGGTGATGTTATAGAGAGGTTGTTGCTCTACAGAGGTTAAATTTATAATAAATAGTAAATATCAGCTTAGGGTAATTTAGAAGGTGTTGTAAAAGAGATGTTGTTGCTCTACAGAGGTTAAATTTATAATAAATAGAAAATATCAGCTTAGGGTAATTTTGAAGGTGTTGTTATAGAGAGGTTGTTGCTCTACAGAGGTTAAATTTATAATAAATAGTAAATATCAGCTTAGGGTAATTTTGAAGGTGATGCTATATAGAGGTTGTTGCTCTACAGAGGTTAAATTTATAATAAATAGTAAATATCAGCTTAGGGTAATTTTGAAGGTGTTGTTATAGAGAGGTTGTTGCTCTACAGAGGTTAAATATATAATAAATAGTAAATATCAGCTTAGGGTAATTTTTAAGGTGATGTTATAGAGAGGTTGTTGCTCTACAGAGGTTAAATTTATAATAAATAGTAAATATCAGCTTAGGGTAATTTTGAAGGTGATGTTATAGAGAGGTTGTTGCTCTACAGAGGTTAAATTTATAATAAATAGTAAATATCAGCTTAGGGTAATTTTGAAGGTGTTGTTATAGAGAGGTAGTTGCTCTACAGAGGTTAAATTTATAATAAATAGTAAAAATCAGCTTAGGGTAATTTTGAAGGTGTTGTTTTAGAGAGGTTTTTGCTCTACAGAGGTTCAATTTATAATAAATAGTAAATATCAGTTTAGGGTAATTTTGAAGGTGTTGTTTTAGAGAGGTTGTTGCTCTACAGAGGTTAAATTTATAATAAATAGTAAATATCAGCTTAGGGTAATTTTGAAGGTGTTGTTATAGAGAGTTTGTTGCTCTACAGAGGTTAAATTTATAATAAATAGTAAATATCAGCTTAGGGTAATTTTGAAGGTGTTGTTATAGAGAGGTTGTTGCTCTACAAAGGTTGAATTTATAATAAATAGTAAATATCAGCTTAGGGTAATTTTGAAGGTGTTGTTATAGAGAGGTTGTTGCTCTACAGAGGTTGAATTTATAATAAATAGTAAATATCAGCTTAGGGTAATTTTGAAGGTGTTGTTATAGAGAGGTTGTTGCTCTACAGAGGTAAAATTTATAATAAATAGTAAATATCAGCTAAGGGTAATTTTGAAGGTGTTGTTATAGAGGTTGTTGCTCTACAGAGGTTAAATTTATAATAAATAGTAAATATCAGCTTAGGGTAATTTTGAAGGTGTTGTTATAGAGAGGTAGTTGCTCTACAGAGGTTAAGTTTATAATAAATAGTAAATATCAGCTTAGGGTAATTTTGAAGGTGTTGTTATAGAGGTTGTTGCTCTACAGAGGTTAAATTTATAATAAATAGAAAATATCAGCTTAGGGTAATTTTGAAGGTGTTGTTATAGAGAGGTTGTTGCTTTACAGAGGTTAAATTTATAATAAATAGTAAAAATCAGCTTAGAGTAATTTTGTAGGTGATGTTATAGAGAGGTTGTTGCTCTACAGAGGTTAAATTTATAATAAATAGTAAATATCAGTCTAGGGTTATTTTGAAGGTGTTGTTATAGAGAGGTTGTTGCTCTACAGAGGTTGAATTTATAATAAATAGTAAATATCAGCTTAGGGTAATTTTGAAGGTGTTGTTATAGAGAGGTTGTTGCTCTACAGAGGTAAAATTTATAATAAATAGTAAATATCAGCTTAGGGTAATTTTGAAGGTGTTGTTATAGAGGTTGTTGCTCTACAGAGGTTAAATTTATAATAAATAGTAAATATCAGCTTAGGGTAATTTTGAAGGTGTTGTTATAGAGGTTGTTGCTCTACAGAGGTTAAATTTATAATAAATAGAAAATATCAGCTGAGGGTAATTTTGAAGGTGTTGTTATAGAGAGGTTGTTGCTTTACAGAGGTTAAATTTATAATAAATAGTAAATATCAGCTTAGAGTAATTTTGAAGGTGATGTTATAGAGAGGTTGTTGCTCTACAGAGGTTAAATTTATAATAAATAGTAAATATCAGTCTAGGGTTATTTTGAAGGTGTTGTTATAGAGAGGTTGTTGCTCTACAGTGGTTAAATTTATAATAAATAGTAAATATCAGCTTAGGGTAAATTTGAAGGTGTTGTTATAGAGAGGTTGTTGCTCTACAGAGGTTAAATTTATAATAAATAGTAAATATCAGCTTAGGGTAATTTTGAAGGTGTTGTTATAGAGAGGTTGTTGCTCTACAGAGGTTAAATTTATAATAAATAGTAAATATCAGCTTAGGGTAATTTTGAAGGTGTTGTTATAGAGAGGTTGTTGCTCTACAGAGGTTAAATTTATAATAAATAGAAAATATCAGCTTAGGGTAATTTTGAAGGTGTTGTTATAGAGAGGTTGTTGCTCTACAGAGGTTAAATTTATAATAAATAGTAAATATTATCTTAGAGTAATTTTGAAGGTGATGTTATAGAGAGGTTGTTGCTCTACAGAGGTTAAATTTATAATAAATAGTAAATATCAGCTTAGGGTAATTTAGAAGGTGTTGTAAAAGAGATGTTGTTGCTCTACAGAGGTTAAATTTATAATAAATAGAAAATATCAGCTTAGGGTAATTTTGAAGGTGTTGTTATAGAGAGGTTGTTGCTCTTCAGAGGTTAAATTTATAATAAATAGTAAATATCAGCTTAGGGTAATTTTGAAGGTGATGTTATATAGAGGTTGTTGCTCTACAGAGGTTAAATTTATAATAAATAGTAAATATCAGCTTAGGGTAATTTTGAAGGTGTTGTTATAGAGAGGTTGTTGCTCTACAGAGGTTAAATTTATAATAAATAGTAAAAATCAGCTTAGGATAATTTTGAAGGTGATGATATAGAGAGGTTGTTGCTCTACAGAGGTTAAATTTATAATAAATAGTAAATATCAGCTTAGGGTAATTTTGAAGGTGTTGTTTTAGAGAGGTTGTTGCTCTACAGAGGTTAAATTTATAATAAATAGTAAATATCAGCTTAGGGTAATTTTGAAGGTGTTGTTATAGAGAGGTTGTTGCTCTATAGAGGTTAAATTTATAATAAATAGTAAATATCAGCCTAGGGTAATTTTGAAGGTGTTGTTTTAGAGAGGTTTTTGCTCTACAGAGGTTAAATTTATAATAAATAGTAAATATCAGTTTAGGGTAATTTTGAAGGTGTTGTTTTAGAGAGGTTGTTGCTCTACAGAGGTTAAATTTATAATAAATAGTAAATATCAGCTTAGGGTAATTTTGAAGGTGTTGTTATAGAGAGGTTGTTGCTCTACAGAGGTTAAATTTATAATAAATAGAAAATATCAGCTTAGGGTAATTTTGAAGGTGTTGTTATAGAGAGGTTGTTGCTCTACAGAGGTTAAATTTATAATAAATAGTAAATATTATCTTAGAGTAATTTTGAAGGTGATGTTATAGAGAGGTTGTTGCTCTACAGAGGTTAAATTTATAATAAATAGTAAATATCAGCTTAGGGTAATTTAGAAGGTGTTGTAAAAGAGATGTTGTTGCTCTACAGAGGTTAAATTTATAATAAATAGAAAATATCAGCTTAGGGTAATTTTGAAGGTGTTGTTATAGAGAGGTTGTTGCTCTTCAGAGGTTAAATTTATAATAAATAGTAAATATCAGCTTAGGGTAATTTTGAAGGTGATGTTATATAGAGGTTGTTGCTCTACAGAGGTTAAATTTATAATAAATAGTAAATATCAGCTTAGGGTAATTTTGAAGGTGTTGTTATAGAGAGGTTGTTGCTCTACAGAGGTTAAATTTATAATAAATAGTAAAAATCAGCTTAGGATAATTTTGAAGGTGATGATATAGAGAGGTTGTTGCTCTACAGAGGTTAAATTTATAATAAATAGTAAATATCAGCTTAGGGTAATTTTGAAGGTGTTGTTTTAGAGAGGTTGTTGCTCTACAGAGGTTAAATTTATAATAAATAGTAAATATCAGCTTAGGGTAATTTTGAAGGTGTTGTTATAGAGAGGTTGTTGCTCTATAGAGGTTAAATTTATAATAAATAGTAAATATCAGCTTAGGGTAATTTTGAAGGTGTTGTTTTAGAGAGGTTTTTGCTCTACAGAGGTTAAATTTATAATAAATAGTAAATATCAGTTTAGGGTAATTTTGAAGGTGTTGTTTTAGAGAGGTTGTTGCTCTACAGAGGTTAAATTTATAATAAATAGTAAATATCAGCTTAGGGTAATTTTGAAGGTGTTGTTATAGAGAGTTTGTTGCTCTACAGAGGTTAAATTTATAATAAATAGTAAATATCAGCTTAGGGTAATTTTGAAGGTGTTGTTATAGAGAGGTTGTTGCTCTACAGAGGTTAAATTTATAATAAATAGTAAATATCAGCTTAGGGTAATTTTGAAGGTGTTGTTATAGAGAGGTTGTTGCTCTACAGAGGTTAAATATATAATAAATAGTAAATATCAGCTTAGAGTAATTTTGAAGGTGATGTTATAGAGAGGTTGTTGCTCTACAGAGGTTAAATTTATAATAAATAGTAAATATCAGCTTAGGGTAATTTTGAAGGTGTTGTTATAGAGAGGTTGTTGCTCTATAGAGGTTAAATTTATAATAAATAGTAAATATCAGCTTAGGGTAATTTTGAAGGTGTTGTTTTAGAGAGGTTTTTGCTCTACAGAGGTTAAATTTATAATAAATAGTAAATATCAGTTTAGGGTAATTTTGAAGGTGTTGTTTTAGAGAGGTTGTTGCTCTACAGAGGTTAAATTTATAATAAATAGTAAATATCAGCTTAGGGTAATTTTGAAGGTGTTGTTATAGAGAGTTTGTTGCTCTACAGAGGTTAAATTTATAATAAATAGTAAATATCAGCTTAGGGTAATTTTGAAGGTGTTGTTATAGAGAGGTTGTTGCTCTACAAAGGTTGAATTTATAATAAATAGTAAATATCAGCTTAGGGTAATTTTGAAGGTGTTGTTATAGAGAGGTTGTTGCTCTACAGAGGTTGAATTTATAATAAATAGTAAATATCAGCTTAGGGTAATTTTGAAGGTGTTGTTATAGAGAGGTTGTTGCTCTACAGAGGTAAAATTTATAATAAATAGTAAATATCAGCTTAGGGTAATTTTGAAGGTGTTGTTATAGAGGTTGTTGCTCTACAGAGGTTAAATTTATAATAAATAGTAAATATCAGCTTAGGGTAATTTTGAAGGTGTTGTTATAGAGGTTGTTGCTCTACAGAGGTTAAATTTATAATAAATAGAAAATATCAGCTGAGGGTAATTTTGAAGGTGTTGTTATAGAGAGGTTGTTGCTTTACAGAGGTTAAATTTATAATAAATAGTAAATATCAGCTTAGAGTAATTTTGAAGGTGATGTTATAGAGAGGTTGTTGCTCTACAGAGGTTAAATTTATAATAAATAGTAAATATCAGTCTAGGGTTATTTTGAAGGTGTTGTTATAGAGAGGTTGTTGCTCTACAGTGGTTAAATTTATAATAAATAGTAAATATCAGCTTAGGGTAAATTTGAAGGTGTTGTTATAGAGAGGTTGTTGCTCTACAGAGGTTAAATTTATAATAAATAGTAAATATCAGCTTAGGGTAATTTTGAAGGTGTTGTTATAGAGAGGTTGTTGCTCTACAGAGGTTAAATTTATAATAAATAGTAAATATCAGCTTAGGGTAATTTTGAAGGTGTTGTTATAGAGAGGTTGTTGCTCTACAGAGGTTAAATTTATAATAAATAGAAAATATCAGCTTAGGGTAATTTTGAAGGTGTTGTCATAGAGAGGTTGTTGCTCTACAGAGGTTAAATTTATAATAAATAGTAAATATCATCTTAGAGTAATTTTGAAGGTGATGTTATAGAGAGGTTGTTGCTCTACAGAGGTTAAATTTATAATAAATAGTAAATATCAGCTTAGGGTAATTTAGAAGGTGTTGTAAAAGAGATGTTGTTGCTCTACAGAGGTTAAATTTATAATAAATAGAAAATATGAGCTTAGGGTAATTTTGAAGGTGTTGTTATAGAGAGGTTGTTGCTCTTCAGAGGTTAAATTTATAATAAATAGTAAATATCAGCTTAGGGTAATTTTGAAGGTGATGCTATATAGAGGTTGTTGCTCTACAGAGGTTAAATTTATAATAAATAGTAAATATCAGCTTAGGGTAATTTTGAAGGTGTTGTTATAGAGAGGTTGTTGCTCTACAGAAGTTAAATATATAATAAATAGTAAATATCAGCTTAGAGTAATTTTTCAGGTGATGTTATAGAGAGGTTGTTGCTCTACAGAGGTTAAATTTATAATAAATAGTAAATATCAGCTTAGGGTAATTTTGAAGGTGATGTTATAGAGAGGTTGTTGCTCTACAGAGGTTAAATTTATAATAAATAGTAAATATCAGCTTAGGGTAATTTTGAAGGTGTTGTTATAGAGAGGTTGTTGCTCTACAGAGGTTAAATTTATAATAAATAGTAAAAATCAGCTTAGGGTAATTTTGAAGGTGTTGTTATAGAGAGGTTGTTGTTCTACAGAGGTTAAATTTATAATAAATAGTAAATATCAGCTTAGGGTAATTTTGAAGGTGTTGTTATAGAGAGGTTGTTGCTCTATAGAGGTTAAATTTATAATAAATAGTAAATATCAGCTTAGGGTAATTTTGAAGGTGTTGTTTTAGAGAGGTTTTTGCTCTACAGAGGTTCAATTTATAATAAATAGTAAATATCAGTTTAGGGTAATTTTGAAGGTGTTGTTTTAGAGAGGTTGTTGCTCTACAGAGGTTAAATTTATAATAAATAGTAAATATCAGCTTAGGGTAATTTTGAAGGTGTTGTTATAGAGAGTTTGTTGCTCTACAGAGGTTAAATTTATAATAAATAGTAAATATCAGCTTAGGGTAATTTTGAAGGTGTTGTTATAGAGAGGTTGTTGCTCTACAAATGTTGAATTTATAATAAATAGTAAATATCAGCTTAGGGTAATTTTGAAGGTGTTGTTATAGAGAGGTTGTTGCTCTACAGAGGTTGAATTTATAATAAATAGTAAATATCAGCTTAGGGTAATTTTGAAGGTGTTGTTATAGAGAGGTTGTTGCTCTACAGAGGTAAAATTTATAATAAATAGTAAATATCAGCTTAGGGTAATTTTGAAGGTGTTGTTATAGAGGTTGTTGCTCTACAGAGGTTAAATTTATAATAAATAGTAAATATCAGCTTAGGGTAATTTTGAAGGTGTTGTTATAGAGAGGTAGTTGCTCTACAGAGGTTAAGTTTATAATAAATAGTAAATATCAGCTTAGGGTAATTTTGAAGGTGTTGTTATAGAGGTTGTTGCTCTACAGAGGTTAAATTTATAATAAATAGAAAATATCAGCTTAGGGTAATTTTGAAGGTGTTGTTATAGAGAGGTTGTTGCTTTACAGAGGTTAAATTTATAATAAATAGTAAATATCAGCTTAGAGTAATTTTGTAGGTGATGTTATAGAGAGGTTGTTGCTCTACAGAGGTTAAATTTATAATAAATAGTAAATATCAGTCTAGGGTTATTTTGAAGGTGTTGTTATAGAGAGGTTGTTGCTCTACAGAGGTTGAATTTATAATAAATAGTAAATATCAGCTTAGGGTAATTTTGAAGGTGTTGTTATAGAGAGGTTGTTGCTCTACAGAGGTAAAATTTATAATAAATAGTAAATATCAGCTTAGGGTAATTTTGAAGGTGTTGTTATAGAGGTTGTTGCTCTACAGAGGTTAAATTTATAATAAATAGTAAATATCAGCTTAGGGTAATTTTGAAGGTGTTGTTATAGAGGTTGTTGCTCTACAGAGGTTAAATTTATAATAAATAGAAAATATCAGCTGAGGGTAATTTTGAAGGTGTTGTTATAGAGAGGTTGTTGCTTTACAGAGGTTAAATTTATAATAAATAGTAAATATCAGCTTAGGGTAAATTTGAAGGTGTTGTTATAGAGAGGTTGTTGCTCTACAGAGGTTAAATTTATAATAAATAGTAAATATCAGCTTAGGGTAATTTTGAAGGTGTTGTTATAGAGAGGTTGTTGCTCTACAGAGGTTAAATTTATAATAAATAGTAAATATCAGCTTAGGGTAATTTTGAAGGTGTTGTTATAGAGAGGTTGTTGCTCTACAGAGGTTAAATTTATAATAAATAGAAAATATCAGCTTAGGGTAATTTTGAAGGTGTTGTTATAGAGAGGTTGTTGCTCTACAGAGGTTAAATTTATAATAAATAGTAAATATCATCTTAGAGTAATTTTGAAGGTGATGTTATAGAGAGGTTGTTGCTCTACAGAGGTTAAATTTATAATAAATAGTAAATATCAGCTTAGGGTAATTTAGAAGGTGTTGTAAAAGAGATGTTGTTGCTCTACAGAGGTTAAATTTATAATAAATAGAAAATATCAGCTTAGGGTAATTTTGAAGGTGTTGTTATAGAGAGGTTGTTGCTCTTCAGAGGTTAAATTTATAATAAATAGTAAATATCAGCTTAGGGTAATTTTGAAGGTGATGTTATATAGAGGTTGTTGCTCTACAGAGGTTAAATTTATAATAAATAGTAAATATCAGCTTAGGGTAATTTTGAAGGTGTTGTTATAGAGAGGTTGTTGCTCTACAGAGGTTAAATATATAATAAATAGTAAATATCAGCTTAGAGTAATTTTTAAGGTGATGTTATAGAGAGGTTGTTGCTCTACAGAGGTTAAATTTATAATAAATAGTAAATATCAGCTTAGGGTAATTTTGAAGGTGATGTTATAGAGAGGTTGTTGCTCTACAGAAGTTAAATTTATAATAAATAGTAAATATCAGCTTAGGGTAGTTTTGAAGGTGTTGTTTTGGAGAGGTTGTTGCTCTACAGAGGTTAAATTTATAATAAATAGTAAATATCAGCTTAGAGTAATTTTGAAGGTGATGTTATAGAGAGGTTGTTGCTCTACAGAGGTTAAATTTATAATAAATAGTAAATATCAGCTTAGAGTAATTTTGAAGGTGATGTTATAGAGAGGTTGTTGCTCTACAGAGGTTGAATTTATAATAAATAGTAAATATCAGCTTAGGGTAATTTTGAAGGTGATGTTATAGAGAGGTTGTTGCTCTACAGAGGTTAAATTTATAATAAATAGTAAATATCAGCTTAGGGTAATTTTGAAGGTGTTGTTATAGAGGTTGTTGCTCTACAGAGGTTAAATTTATAATAAATAGTAAATATCAGCTTAGGGTAATTTTGAAGGTGTTGTTATAGAGAGGTTGTTGCTCTACAGAGGTTAAATTTATAATAAATAGTAAATATCAGCTTACAGTAATTTTGAAGGTGATGTTATAGAGAGGTTGTTGCTCTACAGAATTTAAATTGATAATAAATAGTAAATATCAGTTTAGGGTTATTTTGAAGGTGTTGTTATAGAGAGGTTGTTGCTCTAGAGATGTTAAATTTATAATAAGTAGTAAATATCAGCTTAGGGTAATTTTGAAGGTGTTGTTATAGAGAGGTTGTTACTCTACAGAAGTTAAATTTATAATAAATAGTAAATATCAGCTTAGGGTAGTTTTGAAGGTGTTGTTTTAGAGAGGTTGTTGCTCTACAGAGGTTAAATTTATAATAAATAGTAAATATCAGCTTAGGGTTATTTTGAAGGTGTTGTTATAGAGAGGTTGTTGCTCTACAGAGGTTAAATTTGTAATAAATAGTAAATATCAGCTTAGGGTAATTTTGAAGGTGTTGTTATAAAGGTTGTTGCTCTACAGAGGTTAAATTTATAATAAATAGTAAATATCAGCTTAGGGTAATTTTGAAGGTGTTGTTATAGAGAGGTTGTTGCGCTACAGAGGTTAAATTTATTATAAATAGTAAATATCAGCTTTGGATAATTTTGAAGGTGTTGTTATAGAGAGGTTGTTGCACTACAGAGGTTAAATTTATAATAAATAGTAAATATCTGCTTAGGGTAATTTTGAAGGTGTTGTTATAGAGAGGTTGTTGCTCTACAGAGGGCTGCTCGGGAGAGGTTGTACTTTATATGTATTTAAAAGGAACAATAATGTTATACAAAGATATTTATACAGTGATATATTACATTTATTTACAGGTAAAATTGTATTCTATACAGAGGAGTGATTTGATAAAAAGAAAATTTCATAATATAATTCTGTTTGTCGTCTTAGATCAGTGATGCATTTTAGGGTCAGGGATGGATTTCAAAGCCGTTTTCGGTATTTTGTAGCAGAAATGTTAATCTAGAGAATCGTGCCTCAGAATTTTGATATTTGTTTTCATTTTTTAACTTTGGCGTATGACGTAATAAACAGCGGGGTTCTGGGTACGGAATTTCTTTAAAGTCAAGTATCTAACGAACGGAGGATGTTATAAAAAATCTGAGGCATGGTTCCCTGCATAATACATTTATAATTATTTTAAGGCTTTTTGTTGTAATATATTCTTATATACAGAGTAGTTATGGTAGTTCAAAAATTTGTAAATAACGTGTAGCCAGGCTTGTGATTTTGATACTTTGAAATATCAACTGGTACAAATCTTCCTATATTAATGTAGGTTTAAACTAGAAGATTTATACATGCATTGTGCTTGAGTTAAAAGATATATCATTTGTCATTTGTTTTATTACAATTATATAATTGATCTATAAATAAACAAATTACATTCTACAGTTGTTAACAAAACAGCTAGGTAGTAGTGATAATTCAATATCAAATATGGCATAATAACAAAAATGCATAATTTCCAAAAGGATATAAAATAATAATTAATGTGTGGGTTTACCGGTAATTAGATATTTTATAGTCATCTCAGAAGCCTGGCTACCTTAGCAGACAAGTCTGGACCTGGGGCTTTAGATTTTATCTGTCATTTGATGGGATTTAATGAATATTTCCAAGGTTTTGAAGACTGAGTGTTGGACTGCCCTTTCAAGATCAAGAATATTTTCCAGGTTGAATTGCGTAAGGTTTAAGAAAGTATCACATGATATCATAGTTTATGATAATTGATACATCATTAGACACCATACGCTTTTACTTTAAAATTCTGTATAGGTCAGACACATGTAGTTAAGGCTGTGTTATATGACTGGCTGTCTTATATGACCATATAAGCTGTATCCCAAAGAAAGTCATATAAGACAGCCACAACTGTACATATATATTTATTTGGAACATGATCATCACATACAAATTTTGAACGCACATTTTTCTTTGACTTTTCTGTAATAATTGGTTTTACAAGTGATAAACACATTTTTGGTGTATGAAAACCAAGACACAGCAGTTCCAGGGCATGCCCCTTTAAGTTAAAATTAGGCACTAAAACACTATTTTAACAAGGTCAAAGGTTTTCAGATTATGGATGCAACACTAGGACAGCTAGTATACTTAGAGACAAATGATGGCAAATATTTGTCAGCTATAAGAAAGGACATTGACACCAAGCACAAGGGATCTAGCAAGGTACAGTCAAACCTTTGTTAGCGACCACCTCCGAATAAAGGCCATCCTGTGAATAACAGCTATTCTTTACAAAACTGTCTTTGATTGTATAGAACAAAATGGCCACAACATAAAGGCCACCTGTCATTAAAGGCCACACATTGTCCTCCCGAAGGAGGTCTTCAGTTGTAAGAATATCAGATCAGAAAGAATCACAGAATGCCCTGGAAAAGGTTGGACGTCTGTATGGGGATGACAGAGAGATGAAGATTTCTCAATGTCATCTTCAAAAGACATAGTACCTTCATGAGGAAACAAAAGTAGTACAGAAGTTGTTAGACAAGAACAAGCTTTCAGAGCAATGGCCAAAACTGAGGGGTATGATCTGTGGATCATACAACAACCTATCACTGCAGAACCTCTGTATAAGAGTCATTAAAATGCATCTCACAGAGTTTGTAAAGTAATGAAGGGTACCCTTTGCTTATCAATAGGGTTCATCTATCTATATGCGAGAATCAAGGGGCATTTTAGACCTTTACAAAGAACCCTACAATTACAAAAATATTACAAAAATATAAATCTTGTCAATTCAAGACATTTTACCGTACAAAAATAACGTCTGGGATAAGAATCAAGTTTTGAAAAATGCTCTTAAAAATAAAGAAGATGAGATATCAACTACTCCCTCAAAGTTTTTAAAGTTATTTTATATATCTTAAATTAAAACAAGGTTACTAATACACTCTTTAATGAGGTGTTTGTGAAACACCGATGCCCCCTAAAGGGCAAATGGACAGTTGACCTTTGACCTATTGATAGACCTTATCAACAGGGGTCATCTATCTATGTGACCAACCTTCAAACCAAGTCAAGACCTAAGGGCCAAAACAGTCGAATTGGCCGTACAAGGTTTGATTACCACCGAGCAAAAAAGACAGACATGAGCAATCCAATATACCCCCATTTCTTCGAATAAATGGGGGCATAACTAGAACTTTAAAGTACCCTACAGTTACAAAAATATGACAAAAAGCTAAGAACAAAATCATGTCAATCCTAATAGAAATAACTGCTGGGATAAGTATCGAGTTTTGTAAAAATACTCGTAAAAATGAAGTTGAGGAAAAATCAACTACTTAAGTTTTTAAAGTTATTTGATAATATATCGTAAGTAAGGGCACTTAAACACTATTTTAACAAGGTCAAAGGCTTTCAGTGAGATACAACCACTTACAGATGCTGCACTAGGCCAGCTAGTATACTCAGGGACAAATGATGACAAATATTTGTCAGCTATAAGAAAGGACATTGACACCAAGCACAAGGGATCTAGCAAGGTACAGTCAAACCTTTGTTAGCGACCACCTCCGAATAAAGGCCATCCTGTGAATAACAGCCATTCTTAACAAAACTATCTTTGATTATATAGAACAAAATGGCCACCACATAAAGGCCACCTGTCATTAAAGGCCACACCTTGTCCTCCCGAAGGAGGTCTTCAGTTGTAAGAATATCAGATCAGAAAGAATCACAGAATGCCCTGGAAAAGGTTGGACGTCTGTATGTGGATGACAGAGAGATGAAGATTTCTCAATGTCATCTTCAAGAGACATAGTACCTTCATGAGGAAACAAAAGTAGTACAGAAGTTGTTAGACAAGAACAAGCTTTCAGAGCAGTGGACAAGATTGAGAGGTATGATCTGTGTTTCATACAAAAATCTATCACTGCAGAACCTCTGTATAAGAGTCATTAAAATGCATCTCACAGAGTTTGTAAAGTAATGAAGGGTGCCCTTCGCTTATCAATATGGTCCATCTATCTACATGTGAGGATCAAGGGGCATAACTAGAACTTTACAAAAGAATCCTACAATTAAAAAAATATTACAAAAATATAAATCATGTCAATTCAAGACATTTTACCATACAAAAATAACTGCTGGGATAAGAATCAAGTTATGAAAAATTCTCTTAAAAATAAAGAAGAGGAAATATCAACTACTTCCTCAAAGTTTTTAAAGTTATTTGATATATCTTAAGTTAAAACAAGGTTACTAATACGCTCTTTAATGAGGTGTTTATGAAACACCTATGCCCCCTAAAGGGCAAATGGACAGTTGACCTTTGACCTATTGATAGACCTTATCAACAGGGGTCATCTATCTATGTGACCAACCTTCAAACCAAGTCAAGACCTAAGGGCCAAAACAGTCGAATTGGCCGGACAAGGTTTGATTACCAACGAGCAAAAAAGACGGACATGAGCGAACCAATATACCCCCTTTTCTTCGAAGAGGGGGCATAACTAAAACTTCAAAAAAGAATCCTACAAATACAAAAATATGACAAAAATATCAATAAAAATCATGTTAATTCAAGACACTTTACCTAACAGAAATAACTGTTGGGATAAGAATCAAGTTTTATAAAAATACTTGTAAAAAAAATGAGGAAAAATCAACTAGCTACCAAAGTCTTCAAAGTTATTTCATATATCTTGAGTTAAAGTAAGGGTACTAAAAGTAAAACACTATTTTAACAAGGTTACTGTTTTTCAGATGGATGCCACACTAGGACAGCTAGTATACTTAGAGACAAATGATGGCAAATATTTGTCACCTATGAGAAAGGATATTGAAATCAAGCCGGAGGGTTCTAGCAAGTTACAGTCAAACCTCTGTTAGTGGCCACCACCGAATAAAGCCACCCTATCAATAAAGGCCATACTTAAAATTGTCATTGATTATTTAGAACAAAATGACCACCAAATAAAGGCCACCTGTCATTAAAGGCCACATTTTGTCCTTCCTGATGGTGGCTTTTGGTCACAGGTTTGACACTGCTGAGACAGACTCAGTGGTTGTTACATGAAGAACAGAATATCTGGCCAAATTATAAAAAAATATGAAACTAAGATTCTGCACAGAGGACAGTGAAATGTTTATGGATGTGGGTTTAGTGCTGGAACCTTCAGTTGTAAGAAAATCAGAGTTTGTAAAGTTATGTAGGGTAGCCCTTTGGTTATCTATCTACATGTGAGGATCAACCTCCAAACCAAGTTTACAGACATAAGGCCAAATCATTCTCTAAGTAATTGGCCGGACAAAGTTTGATTACCAATGAACTGAAAGACCAACACATGAGCCAAACAATATATAGAAAGTTCTCCAAAAGGGGGGGGGGGGGGGCAGGGGGCATTACTAGAACTTTACAAAAGAACTCTACCATTAAAAAAATATGACAAAAATATAAATCATATCAATTCAAGATATTCTACCAAATAGAAATAACTGCTGGGATAAGAATAAAGTTTTGTAAAAATACTTGCAAGAAATAAAGTTAAGGAAATATAAACTAGCTAAGTTTTTAAAGTCACTTGATATATCATAAGTTAAAACATGGGTACTATAATGCTTTTTTAATCAAGTGTTTGTGAAACACTGATGCCCCCTGAAGGGCAAATGGACAGTTGACCTTTGACCTATTGATAGACCTTATCAACAGGGGTCATCTATCTATGTGACCAACCTTCAAACCAAGTCAAGACCTAAGGCCAAAACAGTCGATTTGGCCGGACAAGGTTTGATTACCAACGAGCAAAAAAGACAGACATGAGCGAACCAATATACCCCCTTTTCTTCAAAGAGGGGGCATAACTAAAACTTCAAAAAAGAATCCTACAAATACAAAAATATGACAAAAATATCAATAAAGATCATGTCAATTCAAGCAGGAGGGTTCTAGCAAGGCACAGTCAAACCTCTGTTAGTTGCCACCTCCGAATAAAGCCACCCTGTCAATAAAGGCCATACTTTTACAAAACTGTGACCAAAATGACCACCATATAAAGGCCACCTGTCATTAAAGGCTACATTTTGTCCTTCCTGATGGGTGGCTTTTGGTCACAGGTTTTACTGTAGCTTATCTAGATGAAGAGACACTGCTGAGACAGACTCAGAGGTTGCTACATGAAGAACAGAATATCTGGCCAAATTATAGACAAACATCAAACTAAGATTCCGCACAGAGGACAGTGAAATGTTTATGTATTTGAGTTTGGTGTTGAAACCTTCAGTTGTAAGAAAATCAGATCAGAAAGAATCATAGAATGCTGTTGAAAATGTTGGATGTCTGTACAGGTAAGACAAAGACTGTTCATGGTGATCTCCAAGAGACAGAGGATCTTCATGAGGAAACCAAGGTGGTACAGAAGTTGTTTGACAAGAATAAGCTTTTAGAGCAGTGGCCAGCCAAGAGGTATGATCTGTGGCTCATACAAAAACCTAACCCTGCAGAACCTCTGTATAAGAGTCATTACAATGCATAAAGATCTCACAGAGTTTGTAAAGTTATGTAGGGTAGTCCTTTGTTTATCAATAGGGGTCATCTACCTACATGTGAGGATTAACCTTCAAACCAAGTCTGTATACAGAGTCATAAGGCCAAATCATTCTCTAAGTAATTGGCCTGTCACAGTTTGATTACCAATGAACTGAAAGACCGACACATGAGCCAATCAATATACTGCAAGTTCTCCAAAGGGGGGGGGGGGGGGGGGGGGGGGCAGGGGGTATAACTAGAACTTTACAAAAGAATTCTACCATTACAAAAATATGACAAAAATATAAATCATATCAATTCAAGACATTCCACCACACAGAAATAATGCTGTCAGAAGAATAAAATTTTGTAAAAATACTTGCAAAAAATAAAGCTAAGCAAAAATAAACTACCTAAGTTTTTGAAGTTACTTGATATATCATAAGTTAAAACATGGGTACTATAACGCTTTTTTAATCAGGTGTTTGTGAAACACTGATGCCCCCTAAAGGGCAAATGGATAGTTGACCTTTGACCTATTGATAGACCTTATCAACAGGGGTCATCTATCTATGTGACCAACCTTCAAACCAAGTCAAGACCTGAGGCCAAAACAGTCGATTTGGCCGGACAAGGTTTGATTACCAACTAGCAAAAAAGATGGACATGAGCAAACCAATATACCCCCTTTTTTTCGAAGAGGGGGCATAACTAAAACTTCAAAAACAAATCCTACAAATACAAAAATATGACAAAAATATCAATAAAAATCATGTCAATTCAAGACACTTTACCTAATAGAAATAACTGCTGGGATAAGAATCAAGTTTTATAAAAAAATACTTGTAAAAAAAACTGAGGAAAAATCAACTAGCTATCTGAGTTTTTAAAGTTATTTCACATATCTTAAGTTATAATAAGGCTACTAAAACAATATTTTAACAAGGTTACAGGTTTTCAGATAGATACAACCACTTATGGATGCTGCACTAGGCCAGCTAGCATACTTAGAGACAAATCATGGCAAATATTTGTCAGCTATGAGAAAGGACATGGAAATCAAGCAGGAGGGTTCTAGCAAGGCACAGTCAAACCTCTGTTAGTGGCCACCACCGAATAAAGCCACCCTGTCAATAAAGGCCATACTTTTACAAAACTGTCATTGATTATTTAAAACACAATGACCACCAAATAAAGGCCACATTTTGTCCTTCCTGATGGTGGCTTTTGGTCACAGGTTTGACTATTGCTTATCTAGATGAAGAGATACTGCTGAGACAGACTCAGAGATTGTTACATGAAGAACAGAATATCTGGCCAAATTATAGACAAACATCAAACTAAGATTCCGCACAGAGGACAGTGAAATGTTTATGTATTTGAGTTTGGTGTTGAAACCTTCAGTTGTAAGAAAATCAGACCAGAAAGAATAACAGAATGCTTTGGAAAAGGTTGGACATCTGTATGGGAAAACAAAGAGACAAAGATTGTTCATGGTGATCTTCAAGAGGATCTTCATGAGGAAACCAAAGTAGTACAGAAGTTGTTCAACAAGAACAAGCTTTTAGAGCAGTGGCCGAGAGGTATGATCTGTGGATCAACCTCCAAACCAAGTCTACAGACCAAAGACCAAATCAGACTCTTAGTAATTGGCCGGTAATGGTTTGATTACCAACAAACAGAAAGACCAACACATGAGCCAACCAATATAACCCAATTTCTTCAAAGGGGGGGGGGGGGGCATAACTAGAACTTTACAAAAGAACTCTACCATTACAAAAATATGACAAAAATATTAATCATATCAATTCAAGACATTCTACCAAATAGAAATAACTGCTGGGATAAGAATAAAGTTTTGAAAAAATACTCAAAAAAAATAAAGCTAAGGGAAAATAAACTACCTAAGTTTTTAAAGTTACTTGATATATCAAAAGTTAAAACATGGGTACTATAACGCTTTTTTAATCAGGTTTTTTGTGAAACACTGATGCCCCCTAAAGGGCAAATGGATAGTTGACCTTTGACCTATTGATAGACCTTATCAATAGGGGTCATCTATCTATGTGACCAACCTTCAAACCAAGTCAAGACCTGAGGCCAAAACAGTCGATTTGGCCGGACAAGGTTTGATTACCAACGAGCAAAAAAGACGGACATGAGCGAACCAATATACCCCCTTTTCTTCGAAGAGGGGGCATAACTAAAACTTCAAAAAAGAATCCTACAAATACAAAAATATGACAAAAATATAAATACAAATCATGTCAATTCAAGCAGGAGGGTTCTAACAAGTTACAGTCAAACCTCTGTTAGTGGCCACCACCGAATAAAGCCACCCTGTCAATAAAGGCCATACTTTTACAAAACTGTCAATGATTATTTAGAACAAAATGACCACTGAATAAAGGCCACATTTTGTCCTTCCTGATGGTGGGTTTTGGTCACAGGTTTGACTGTAGCTTATCTAGTTGAAGAGACACTGCTGAAACAGACTCACCGGTTGTTACATGAAGAACAGAATATCTGACCAAATTATAGAAAAACATCAAACTAAGATTCCGCACAGAGGACATTGAAATGTTTATGGATGTGAGTTTGGTGCTGAAACCTTCAGCTGTAAGAAAATCAGATCAGAAAGAATCACAGAATACTGTTGAAAAGGTTGGATGTCTGGACAGTTAAGACTAAAAGGCTAGGACTGTTTATGGTGATCTTCAAGAGATAGAGGATCTTCATGAGGAAACCAAAGTAGTACAGAAGTTGTTTGACAAGAACAAGCTTTTAGAGCAGTGGCCAAGAGGTATGATCTGTGGCTCATACAAAAACCTAACACTGCAGAACCTCTGTATAAGTCATTACAATACATAAAGGTCTCACAGAGTTTGTAAAGTTATGTAGGGTAGTCCTTTGCTTATCAATAGGTAATATACCTACATGTGAGTATTGACCTCCAAACCAAGTCTACAGACTTAAGACAAATTCACTCTCTTAGTAATTGGCCGATCAAAGTTTGATTACCAATGAACTGAATGACCGACGCAGAGCCAATCAATATACCGCAAGTTCTCCAAAAGGGGGGGGGGCAGGGGGTATAACTAGAACTTTACAAAAGAACTCTACCATTACAAAAATATGACAAAAATATAAATCATATCAATTCAAGTCATTCTTCCTAACAGAAATAATTGCTAGCATAAGAATAAATTTTTGCAAAAATACTTGCAAAAAATAAAGCTGAGGAAAAATAAACTACCTAAGTTTTTAAAGTTTCTTGATATATCAAAAGTTAAAACATGGGTACTATAACGCTTTTTTAATCAGGTGTTTGTGAAACACTTATGCCCCCTAAAGGGCAAATGGATAGTTGACCTTTGACCTATTGATAGACCTTATCAACAGGGGTCATCTATCTATGTGACCAACCTTCAAACCAAGTCAAGACCTGAGGCCAAAACAGTCGATTTGGCCGGACAAGGTTTGATTACCAACGAGCAAAAAAGACAGACATGAGCGAACCAATATACCCCCTTTTCTTCGAAGAGGGGGCATAACTAAAACTTCAAAAAAGAATCCTACAAATACAAAAATCTGACAAAAATATCAATAAAAATCATGTCAATTCAAGCAGGAGGGTTCTAGCAAGTTACAGTCAAACCTCTGTTAGTGGCCACCACCAATAAAGCCACCCTGTCAATAAAGGCCATACTTTTACAAAACTGTCTTTGATTATTTAGAACAAAATGACCACCGAATAAAGGCCACCTGTCATTAAAGGCCACATTTTGTGCTTCCTGATGGTGGCTTTTGGTCACAGGTTTGACTGTAGCTTATCTAGATGAAGTGACACTGCTGAGACAGACTCACCAGTTGTTACATGAAGAACAGAATATCTGGCCAAAGTATAGAAAAATATCAAACTAAGATTCCACACAGAGGACATTGAAATGTTTATGGATGTGAGTTTGGTGCTGAAACCTTCAGTTGTAAGAAAATCAGATCAGAAAGAATCACAAAATGCTTTGGAAAACATTGGACAACTGTATGGGGAAAACAAAGATACAAAGATTGTTCATGGTGATCATCAAGACACAGAGGATCTTCATGAGGAAACCAAAGTAGTACAGAAGTTGTTTGACAAGAACAAGCTTTTAGAGCAGTGGCCAAGAGGTATGATCTGTGGCTCATACAAAAACCTAACACTGCAGAACCTCTGTATAAAAGTAATTACAATGCATACAGATCTCATAGAGTTTGTAAAGTTATGTAGGGTAGTCCTTTGCTTATCAATAGGTAATCTACCTATATGTGAGGATCAACCTCCAAACCAAATGTACAGACCTAAGACATAATCACTCACTAAGTAATTGGCTGGACAAAGTTTGATTACCAATGAACTGAAGGACCGACACATGAGCCAATCAATATACCGCAAGTACTCCAAAGGGGGGGGGGGGGCAGGGGGTATAACTAGAACTTTACTAAAGAATTCTACCATTACAAAAATATGACAAAAAAATAAATCATATCAATTCAAGACATTCCACCACACAAAAATAATGCTGGCAGAAGAATAAAGTTTTGTAAAAATACTTGCAAAAAATAAAGCTAAGGAAATATAAACTACCTAAATTTTTGAAGTTACTTGATATATCATAAGTTAAAACATGGGTACTATAACGCTTTTATAATCAGGTGTTTGTGAAACACTGATGCCCCCTAAAGGGCAAATGGATAGTTGACCTTTGACCTATTGATAGACCTTATCAACAGGGGTCATCTATCTATGTGACCAACCTTCAAACCAAGTCAAGACCTGAGGCCAAAACAGTCGATTTGGCCGTACAAGGTTTGATTACCAACGAGCAAAAAAGATGGACATGAGCGAACCAATATACCCCCTTTTCTTCGAAGAGGGGGCATAACTAAAACTTCAAAAAAGAATCCTACAAATACAAAAATATGACAAAAATATCAATAAAAATCATGTCAATTCAAGACACTTTACCTAATAGAAATAACTGCTGGGATAAGAATCAAGTTTTATAAAAATACTTGTAAAATAAAACTGAGGAAAAATCAACCAGCTATCTGAGTTTTTTAAGTTATTTCATATATCTTAAGTTAAAATAAGGGTACTAAAACACTATTTTAACAAGGTCAAAGATTTTCAGATAGATACAACCACTTATGGATGCCACATTAGGCCAGCTAGTATACTTAGAGACAAATGATGGCAAGTATTTGTCAGCTATGAGAAAGGACATTAAAATCAAGCAGGAGGGCTCTAGCAAGGCACAGTCAAACCTCTGTTAGTGGCCACCACCGAATAAAGCCACCCTGTGAATAATGGCCATTCTTTACAAAACAGTCATTGATTAGAACAAAAGAGCTACCGAATAAAGGCCACCTGTCACTAAAAGCAACATTTTGTCCTTCCCGAACAGGAGGGTTCTAGCAAGATACAGTCAAACCTTTGTTAGCGGCCACCTCCGAATAAAGGCCATCCTGTGAATAACAGTCATTCTTTACAAAACTGTCTTTGATTATAAAGAACAAAATGGCCACCACATAAAGGCCACCTGTCATTAAAGGCCACACTTTGTCCTCCCGAAGGAGGTCTTTTACAGGCTTGACTGTAGCTTATCTAGACGAAGAGACGCTGCTGAGATATACAGAATGGACAGCCTCGGAGTTTGTTACACTCAGAACAGAATATCTGGCCAAATTACAGAAAAACATCAAACAAAGATTAAGGATCTTAGTTTGGTGCTGGAACCTTCAGTTGTAAGAATATCAAATCAGAAAGAATCACAGAATAACGTCTGTATGGGGATGACAAAGAGATGAAGATTTCTCATTGCCAT
The DNA here is from genome assembly GCA_964023205.1 of Lutraria lutraria. NCBI lineage: Eukaryota > Metazoa > Mollusca > Bivalvia > Venerida > Mactridae > Lutraria > Lutraria lutraria. Next base: position 3,656,435 of record OZ026851.1, on the reverse strand, counting down.
CTTCAAGAGACATAGTACCTTCATGAGGAAACAAAAGTAGTACAGAAGTTGTTAGACAAGAACAAACTTTCAGAGCAGCGGACAAGATTGAGAGGTATGATCTGTGGCTCATACAAAAATCTATCACTGCAGAACATCTGTATAAGAGTCATTAAAATGTATCTCACAGAGTTTGTAAAGTATGAAGGGTGCCCTATGCAAACAACAGGGTTCATCTATCTACATGTGAGGATCAAGGGGCATAACTTGAACTTTACAAAAGAATCCTACAATTACAAAAATATGACAAAAATATAAATCATATCAATTCAAGACATTCTTCCTAACAGAAATAATTGCTGGGATAAGAATAAAGTTTTGTAAAAATACTTGCAAAAAATAAAGCTAAGGAAATATAAACTACCTAAGTTTTTAAAGTTACTTGATATATATTAAGTTAAAACATGGGTACTATAACGCTTTTTTTAATCAGGTGTTTGTGAAACACTGATGCCCCCTAAAGGGCAAATGGATAGTTGACCTTTGACCTATTGATAGACCTTATCAACAGGGGTCATCTATCTATGTGACCAACCTTCAAACCAAGTCAAGACCTGAGGCCAAAACAGTCGATTTGGCCGGACAAGGTTTGATTACCAACGAGCAAAAAAGACGGACATGAGCGAACCAATATACCCCCTTTTCTTCGAAGAGGGGGCATAACTAAAACTTCAAAAAAGAATCCTACAAATACAAAAATATGACAAAAATATAAATACAAATCATGTCAATTCAAGCAGGAGGGTTCTAACAAGTTACAGTCAAACCTCTGTTAGTGGCCACCACCGAATAAAGCCACCCTGTCAATAAAGGCCATACTTTTACAAAACTGTCAATGATTATTTAGAACAAAATGACCACTGAATAAAGGCCACATTTTGTCCTTCCTGATGGTGGGTTTTGGTCACAGGTTTGACTGTAGCTTATCTAGTTGAAGAGACACTGCTGAAACAGACTCACCGGTTGTTACATGAAGAACAGAATATCTGACCAAATTATAGAAAAACATCAAACTAAGATTCCGCACAGAGGACATTGAAATGTTTATGGATGTGAGTTTGGTGCTGAAACCTTCAGCTGTAAGAAAATCAGATCAGAAAGAATCACAGAATACTGTTGAAAAGGTTGGATGTCTGGACAGTTAAGACTAAAAGGCTAGGACTGTTTATGGTGATCTTCAAGAGATAGAGGATCTTCATGAGGAAACCAAAGTAGTACAGAAGTTGTTTGACAAGAACAAGCTTTTAGAGCAGTGGCCAAGAGGTATGATCTGTGGCTCATACAAAAACCTAACACTGCAGAACCTCTGTATAAGTCATTACAATACATAAAGGTCTCACAGAGTTTGTAAAGTTATGTAGGGTAGTCCTTTGCTTATCAATAGGTAATATACCTGCATGTGAGTATTGACCTCCAAACCAAGTCTACAGACTTAAGACAAATTCACTCTCTTAGTAATTGGCCGATCAAAGTTTGATTACCAATGAACTGAATGACCGACGCAGAGCCAATCAATATACCGCAAGTTCTCCAAAAGGGGGGGGGGGGGGGGGGCAGGGGGTATAACTAGAACTTTACAAAAGAACTCTACCATTACAAAAATATGACAAAAATATAAATCATATCAATTCAAGTCATTCTTCCTAACAGAAATAATTGCTAGCATAAGAATAAATTTTTGCAAAAATACTTGCAAAAAATAAAGCTGAGCAAAAATAAACTACCTAAGTTTTTAAAGTTTCTTGATATATCAAAAGTTAAAACATGGGTACTATAACGCTTTTTTAATCAGGTGTTTGTGAAACACTTATGCCCCCTAAAGGGCAAATGGATAGTTGACCTTTGACCTATTGATAGACCTTATCAACAGGGGTCATCTATCTATGTGACCAACCTTCAAACCAAGTCAAGACCTGAGGCCAAAACAGTCGATTTGGCCGGACAAGGTTTGATTACCAACGAGCAAAAAAGACAGACATGAGCGAACCAATATACCCCCTTTTCTTCGAAGAGGGGGCATAATTAAAACTTCAAAAAAGAATCCTACAAATACAAAAATCTGACAAAAATATCAATAAAAATCATGTCAATTCAAGCAGGAGGGTTCTAGCAAGTTACAGTCAAACCTCTGTTAGTGGCCACCACCAATAAAGCCACCCTGTCAATAAAGGCCATACTTTTACAAAACTGTCTTTGATTATTTAGAACAAAATGACCACCGAATAAAGGCCACCTGTCATTAAAGGCCACATTTTGTGCTTCCTGATGGTGGCTTTTGGTCACAGGTTTGACTGTAGCTTATCTAGATGAAGTGACACTGCTGAGACAGACTCACCAGTTGTTACATGAAGAACAGAATATCTGGCCAAAGTATAGAAAAATATCAAACTAAGATTCCACACAGAGGACATTGAAATGTTTATGGATGTGAGTTTGGTGCTGAAACCTTCAGTTGTAAGAAAATCAGATCAGAAAGAATCACAAAATGCTTTGGAAAACATTGGACAACTGTATGGGGAAAACAAAGATACAAAGATTGTTCATGGTGATCATCAAGACACAGAGGATCTTCATGAGGAAACCAAAGTAGTACAGAAGTTGTTTGACAAGAACAAGCTTTTAGAGCAGTGGCCAAGAGGTATGATCTGTGGCTCATACAAAAACCTAACACTGCAGAACCTCTGTATAAAAGTAATTACAATGCATACAGATCTCATAGAGTTTGTAAAGTTATGTAGGGTAGTCCTTTGCTTATCAATAGGTAATCTACCTATATGTGAGGATCAACCTCCAAACCAAATGTACAGACCTAAGACATAATCACTCACTAAGTAATTGGCTGGACAAAGTTTGATTACCAATGAACTGAAGGACCGACACATGAGCCAATCAATATACCGCAAGTACTCCAAAGGGGGGGGGGGGGCAGGGGGTATAACTAGAACTTTACTAAAGAATTCTACCATTACAAAAATATGACAAAAAAATAAATCATATCAATTCAAGACATTCCACCACACAAAAATAATGCTGGCAGAAGAATAAAGTTTTGTAAAAATACTTGCAAAAAATAAAGCTAAGGAAATATAAACTACCTAAGTTTTTGAAGTTACTTGATATATCATAAGTTAAAACATGGGTACTATAACGCTTTTATAATCAGGTGTTTGTGAAACACTGATGCCCCCTAAAGGGCAAATGGATAGTTGACCTTTGACCTATTGATAGACCTTATCAACAGGGGTCATCTATCTATGTGACCAACCTTCAAACCAAGTCAAGACCTGAGGCCAAAACAGTCGATTTGGCCGTACAAGGTTTGATTACCAACGAGCAAAAAAGATGGACATGAGCGAACCAATATACCCCCTTTTCTTCGAAGAGGGGGCATAACTAAAACTTCAAAAAAGAATCCTACAAATACAAAAATATGACAAAAATATCAATAAAAATCATGTCAATTCAAGACACTTTACCTAATAGAAATAACTGCTGGGATAAGAATCAAGTTTTATAAAAATACTTGTAAAATAAAACTGAGGAAAAATCAACCAGCTATCTGAGTTTTTTAAGTTATTTCATATATCTTAAGTTAAAATAAGGGTACTAAAACACTATTTTAACAAGGTCAAAGATTTTCAGATAGATACAACCACTTATGGATGCCACATTAGGCCAGCTAGTATACTTAGAGACAAATGATGGCAAGTATTTGTCAGCTATGAGAAAGGACATTAAAATCAAGCAGGAGGGCTCTAGCAAGGCACAGTCAAACCTCTGTTAGTGGCCACCACCGAATAAAGCCACCCTGTGAATAATGGCCATTCTTTACAAAACAGTCATTGATTAGAACAAAAGAGCTACCGAATAAAGGCCACCTGTCACTAAAAGCAACATTTTGTCCTTCCCGAACAGGAGGGTTCTAGCAAGATACAGTTAAACCTTTGTTAGCGGCCACCTCCGAATAAAGGCCATCCTGTGAATAACAGTCATTCTTTACAAAACTGTCTTTGATTATATAGAACAAAATGGCCACCACATAAAGGCCACCTGTCATTAAAGGCCACACTTTGTCCTCCCGAAGGAGGTCTTTTACAGGCTTGACTGTAGCTTATCTAGACGAAGAGAAGCTGCTGAGATATACAGAATGGACAGCCTTGGAGTTTGTTACACTCAGAACAGAATATCTGGCCAAATTACAGAAAAACATCAAACAAAGATTAAGGATCTTAGTTTGGTGCTGGAACCTTCAGTTGTAAGAATATCAGATCAGAAAGAATCACAGAATGCCCTGGAAAAGGTTGGACATATGTATGTGGAAGACAGAGAGATGAAGATTTCTCATTGTGATCTTCAAAAGACATAGTATCTTCATGAGGAAACAAAAGAGGTACAGAAGTTGTTCGACAAGAACAAGCTTTCAGAGAAATGGCTAAAATTGAGAGGTATGATCTGTGGCTCATACAAAAACCTATCACTGCAGAACCTCTGTATAAGAGTCATTAAAATGCATCTCACAGAGTTTGTAAAGTTATGTACTGGTAGTGTGCCCTTTGCTTATCAATAGGGTCCATCTATCTATATGTGAGGATCAACCTCCAAACCAAGTCTACAGACATAAGGCCAAATCATTATCTAAGTAATTGGCAGTACAAAGTTGGATTACCAATGAACTGAAAGATAGACACATGAGCCAAAGTGGGGGGGGGGGGGCAGGGGGCATAACTAGATGCTTACAAAAGAACTCCACAATTACAAAAATATGAAAAAATATAAATCATATCAATTCAAGACATTCTACCTAACAGAAATAATTGCTGGCAGAAGAATAAAGTTTTGTAAAAATACTTGCAAAAAATAAAGCTAAGGAAATATAAACTACCTAAGTGTTTAAGTTACTTGATATATCATAAGTTAAAACATGGGTACTATAATGCTTTTTTAATCAGGTGTTTGTGAAACACTGATGCCCCCTAAAGGGCAAATGGATAGTTGACCTTTGACCTATTGATAGACCTTATCAACAGGGGTCATCTATCTATGTGACCAACCTTCAAACCAAGTCAAGACCTGAGGCCAAAACAGTCGATTTGGCCGGACAAGGTTTGATTACCAACGAGCAAAAAGGATGGACATGAGCAAACCAATATACCCCCTTTTCTTCGAAGAGGGGGCATAACTAAAACTTCAAAAAAGAATCCTACAAATACAAAAATATGACAAAAATATCAATAAAAATCATGTCAATTCAAGACACTTTACCTAATAGAAATAACTGCTTGGATAAGAATCAAGTTTTATAAAAAAATACTTGTAAAAAAAACTGAGGAAAAATCAACTAGCTATCTGAGTTTTTAAAGTTATTTCACATATCTTAAGTTATAATAAGGGTACTAAAACAATATTTTAACAAGGTTACAGGTTTTCAGATAGATACAACCACTTATGGATGCTGCACTAGGCCAGCTAGCATACTTAGAGACAAATCATGGCAAATATTTGTCAGCTATGAGAAAGGACATGAAAATCAAGCAGGAAGGTTCTAGCAAGGTACAGTCAATCCTCTGTAAGTGGCCACCACCGAATAAAACCACCCTGTCAATAAAGGCCATATTTTTACAAAACTGTGAACAAAATGACCACCAAATAAAGGCCACATTTTGCCCTTCCTGTTGGTGGCTTTTGGTCACAGGAATGACTGTAACTTATCCAGATGAAGAGACACTGCTGAGACAGACTCAGAAGCTGAAACCTCTAGTTGTAAGAAAATCCTACCAGAAAGAATCACAGAATGCTCTGGAAAAGGTTGGACATCTGTATGAGAAAACAAAGATACAAAGATTGTTTATGGTGATCTTCAAGAGCTAGAGGATCTTCATGAGGAAACCAAAGTAGTACAGAAGTTGTTCAACAAGAACCAGCTTTTAGAGCAGTGGCCAAGAGGTATGATCTGTGGATCAACCTCCAAACCAAGTCTACAGACCTAAGACCAAATCAGTCTCTTAGTAATTGGCCAGTCAAAGTTTGATCACCAACAAACTGAAAGACCGACACATGAGCCAACCAATATACCCAAATTTCTTCAAAGGGGGGTGGGCAGGGGCATAACTAGAAGTTTACAAAAGAACTCTACCATTACAAAAATATGACAAAAATATAAATCATATCAATTCAAGACATTCTTCCTAACAGAAATGATTGCTGGGATAAGAATAAATTTTTGTAAAAATACTTGCAAAAAATAAAGCTGAGGAAAAATAAACTACCTAAGTTTTTAAAGTTACTTGATATATCAAAAGTTAAAACATGGGAACTATAACGCTTTTTTATTCAGGTTTTTTGTGAAACACTGATGCCCCCTAAAGGGCAAATGGATAGTTGACCTTTGACCTATTGATAGACCTTATCAACAGGGGTCATCTATCTATGTGACCAACCTTCAAACCAAGACAAGACCTGAGGCCAAAACAGTCGATTTGGCCGGACAAGGTTTGATTACCAACGAGCAAAAAAGATGGACATGAGCAAACCAATATACCCCCTTTTCTTCGAAGAGGGGGTATAACTAAAACTTTAAAAAAGAATCCTACAAATACAAAAATATGACAAAAATATCAATAAAAATCATGTCAATTCAAGACGCTTTACCTTATAGAAATAACTGCTGGGATAAGAATCAAGTTTTATAAAAATACTTGTAAAAAAAACCTGAGGAAAATCAAGTAGCTACCTAAGTTTTTAAAGTTATTTCATATATCTTAAGTTAAAATAAGGGTACTAAAACAATATTTTAACAAGGTTACAGTTTTTCAGATAGATACAACCACTTATGGATGCCACACTAGGACAGCTAGTATACTTAGAGACAAATCATGGCAAATATTTATCAGCTATGAGAAAGGACATGAAACCAAACAGAAGGGTTCTAGCACGGTACAGTGAAACCTTTGTCAGCGGCCACCACCAAATAAAGGTCATCCTGTGAATAACGGCCATCCTTTACAAAACTGTCATTTATTATTTAGAACAAAATGACCACCAAATAAAGGCCATCTGTCATTAAAGGCCACATTTTGTCCTTCCTGATGGTGGCTTTTGGTCACAGGTTTGACTGTTGTTTATCTAGATGAAGAGATACTGCTGAGACAGACTCAGAGATTGTTACATGAAGAACAGAATATCTGGCCAAAGTATAGAAAAATATCAAACTAAGATTCTGCACAGAGGACAGTGAAATGTTTATGGATGTGAGTTTGATGCTGGAACCTTCAGTTGTAAGAAAATCAGATCAGAAAGAATCACAGAATGCTTTTGAAAAGGTTGGATGTCTGTACAGGTAAGACAAAGAGACAAAGATTGTTCATGGTGATCTTCAAGAGCTAGAGGATCTTCATGAGGAAACCAAAGTGGTACAGAAGTTGTTCAACAAGAACAAGCTTTTAGAGCAGTGGCCAAGAGGTATGATCTGTAGCTCATACAAAAACCTAACACTGCAGAACCTCTGTATAAGAGTCATTACAATGCATAAAGGTCTCACAGAGTTTTTAAAGTTATGTAGGGTAGTCCTTTGCTTATCAATAGGTAATATACCTACATGTGAGGATCAATCTCCAAACCAAATCTACAGACTTAAGACCAAATCACTCTCTTAGTAATTGGCTGATCAAAGTTTGATTACCAATGAACTGAAAGACCGACACATGAGTCAACCAATATACCCAAATTTCTTCAAAGGGGGGTGGGCAGGGGGCATAACTAGAACTTTACAAAAGAACTCGACAATTACAAAAACCATACATATATGTATATAATTCCTTGATATATTTTACTAAAAATTCACCAGAACTGGTTTGACCACTCACTGTATAGGATTTCAATGAAATCATTCATCCATGACAAATGATCAATTCCACACGTGGAAAAGGTCTGAATTCAAATGTTTGTATGAGAAAAGTGATTTAAAAGACTAATTGATCCTATAAGATCACATTTTGAATACTTAGTGCTCAGGTGAGCTAAAAAGTTTTATTACCTTAGGGCCAGGTCACATGGGTGTTAAAGGTAATGATAGAGCTGGTGCAAGTGCAAAATCAGCCATGCATTACCAATTTCAGATGTCAAAACCCCATACACTTGATTTTAATTCATATGTGTTTATTGAATGTGGCATCTTGTTAGCTCTATCCAATCATACTGGTAGTCCCAATGGGATTCCAACGTCTACAACAAACTTCATTTCACCAAACCAACCCGCAGCGAATGGCTCCTCGCTCGCGTGTCCATTCGTCAAGGAGAGGTTATACCATCTAGATACAGAATGTGGTCATTCACTCAACTCTTCCTGGCCTCTCACTAGTGATGATTCGCCAGAATGCGTCTGTGCAATGTACCACATTCTATCAAACCTTTTCTCATAGACTGGATCGACCTCCAGCCAATGGACACATGGATGTCGAAAACATGAAGACACTTTTAGAAACATTCAGGCCTAATTACGTAAAGGAAATCGGACTATACAATAATCTGTGATACATTTTTAATACACTTCCTTTTAACTATAATAGTATGATACAATGTTAATGAGATTATTCTCACACAATTTTATTTTGATACAACAAGTCTATTGTTGACAATTTATATCAGTTATCCTTAATTTTATTAATATATCATCCTTTTTACGTAAATTATATTTGTTGTTTATGCTTACTTGCCCTACAAAACTATTGTTGATTAATGCACCATAAAAAATCATGAAATATAAATTGAGTTACATGTACCATTCAAGCATCAATTGTGTTTATGCAATTATTGTGTACATCTATATAGTTATGCGTTAAGGTATATATCATTTATCACATCCAATCAATGCATTATTAAGGGCTGTGGATTGTTGGGTAAGTGAAGATCCGATCCGAGACTTGATTCACCACTTACAATCAGCAAATCGAGTCACCAATCGTTTGTTACCAAGTAACTCATCTAAAACTTAAACATTGCATTAAACATTGAATTTATTTTTTCTCTTAGGAATACACAAATTAATCAATACAAAACTGGCTTGAATTTACAAGTATTCTTTTCAATCAATCCCATTGTTTAAATATCACCTTTAACCTCTTAGCAAAGAGAGTAGACCCTGATGAGATAATACTATGTCATAAAAGGGATTTATTTATTTTTCAGCACCATCTCGTATAAACAGTAGCAATATTGTGAGCATTTAACAAGCTTTACCAAGTGACATCATGGCATGCACCTAATACATAAAATTAGGACCTTGAATCCCTAGCTGTTGTCACCACTTGGACATTAGTTAATTAGTACCGGGTACTGCTTTCTACTCTGGACAACATGAATCAACACTCTGTTAAGATTCCAAAAAGTATAATATGTAGTCAGTAGTCCAAAGAACCTACTATCCAAACTAAACCAGAAAAGCCAGAAAAAAACAAACACCTAGCAAAAAGGTGAAAATAATTATCAGGGTAAAGGTGACAAGTATCAGACTATGAGATGTCAGCAGGACAGTGCTAGCACGCTGGACTATTCTCAAAGCTTGATTACGGAAAAAGAAAATGGTTAATGACATCTAATAAGTTCTCAAATGGAAATTAATTAACCTACAATTACAATTATTGAAAAAAATCAAGACCACTTATTATAATAGATGGAAATAAGGGCATGATTTGCAGAATACAAAAGAATTGTTTCCATTAAGAAGTATTAAAGTATTAAAACCCATTATTTTCAAAGTGAACAAATTTTAATTAAATTCATGTCAGAGTTATGGGCCTTGTATGGGTCTTGGACAGTGACCTGAGTGACCTCCAATAATGATCTCCAATAATGATCTCAAAGACAAGTGTGAAGTAAGAAGCAAATATCTTTAGTGTTTGATGAGATATGAAGTTGTACAAGAAATTGCACGCAAAACTTTAACCAAAGTTATGCCAACGCCGTTGCCGGGGCGAGTAGGATAGCCTCCCCAGTCAAATCGGTATTGATACTTCATGAACCATTCATGAATTATTCATGAAGTATGTAAATTAAGTTCAAGAAGAATTCATGTTTTCATGAATTCCATTAGAAGGGCCTCTGGCTATTCTTTGAATAGTCAAACTAAAGACTAAAATTTGGTTCAAGTTCATTATTACTATTCATACATGCATATGTTGCATGTTGTCAAAACTTATGATGCATGAGGACCAACAACTGGTATTTTCTACTAATTATTTGCAAAAAAAAATGTTATAATGAATTTATCATAAGTGCACGTATCAGTCTGTTATTCCTGCCAATATTTCCCTTTATTACCCAGTTTTTTCAAGAAATACTTCATTATAAGAAACAATGAAGCGGGTGAAAATTAACTATTTAATTATACAATATCTGGAAAAAATTGGATAAAGGAAGACATACTATAAAAAATGTGTATTCTAAGAAATAGAAGGGTGGATCCAAAAATATTGGAATTATTTTGCACACAGCAAAACATTTGTTTGAACTGTTTATAATTATGCATCATCTTAAATCGCTTTTACAGACAATTATAGTAAAATTATTATACACAATATGATAATAATATTTATAATTATGCACAACAGTACACCAAGACACACACACACATCGTTTTTTGAAATTCAACATACCTAACATCGTTAATTTTAATAATTTGTATTTTAAGTGCAAGTTAGATATTGAAATTAATGTTGAATACACAAAACTTTATGATATGACCACATTTTACTCAGATTCAAAATGGAGGGTAATCACTTATAAATTAACCTTCAATATACACAAATTAACTGACTGTGACAGTAGGATTATAATTATATAAGTGTCAGAACTCAATCTGTTTGAATTACAATAACATGCATCATGGACGAGTACCGCGAAGAAGTACGTGTGATCCCTATCTAAGGCTTGAACATAGGTTTATCTAAAGTTAAAAATGAACAGGTGGATATCTAAAAAAGATAAGTAGTAACTAAAAAAACTCTCAATAATATATTATTATTGTATTTCACACTGAATGTGCGGAAATCAATTTACTTAATTAAATCCATTTAATCAAGTAGGATTATAAAAATATCTGATTATGTGACAGATTTTTTTATCATAAGTGTTAAAAGGTCTATGCTTTAAAGATCACCAAGTACGTGATTTCATACTTTTTAATACGTTCTCCGAAACAAAATAAAAAAGTAAAACATCAAAGTGGTTTAAAGCTATGTAAATCTTTCATTTTATCTATCATTTTAGCACAAACCAATGTTTAATGACACAGTTAAAAACAAGAGGGCTAAGATGGCCCTATATCACACACATGATAATCACTGTTCACTTATTAAAACATTGTTTTTGAACCTGTGACCCAGTTTTTGACCCCAGATGACCCATGTTAGAACTTGTCCTACATATGAATATGACAAACATTCTGACAAGGTTTGGTGAAGATCCAATCAAAACCATGACAACTACAGCATAGACAAGGTTTTCCTAAGATTTGACCTCATGACCTAGTCTTTGACCCAAAGATGACCCATGTTCGAAATTGTCTTACATATCATTAAGACAAACATTCTGACAAGGTTTGGTGAAGATACAATAAAAAATTGACATATACAGTGTTAATAAGGTTTTCCTAAGATTTGACCCATATTTGAACTTGTCCTTAATATCATTAAGACAAACAATCTGACAAGGTTTGGCCAAGATCCAATTAAAATCATGACATTTAGAGCTTTTACAAGGTTTTTATCTAAGATTTGACCTGGTAACCTAGTTTTTTACCCCGGCTGACCCATGTTCAACCTTGACCCACATATCATTGAGGCAAACATTCTGACAAGGTTTGGTGAAGATCCAATTATAACTGTGAAATCTACCATGTTAACAAGATTTTTCATAAGTTTCAATCTAGTTTTTTACCTCAGATGACCCATGTTAGAACTCGTCCAAGATATTATAAAGACAAACATTCTGGCAAGGTTTCATGACAATCCAATCAAAACAGTGACTTCTGGAGTGTTCACAAGGTTTTCCAGCAATTTGCCCCAGTGACCTAGTTTTTGACCGCAGATGACCCATTATCAAACTATCAAACAATAGACCTACATATCATTGAAATAAACATTCTGACAAAGTTTCATGAAGATCCAATCAAAACAGTGATTTCTAAAGTGTTAACAAGGTTTTCCCTTATTTGGCCCTGGTGACCTAGTTTTTGACCCCAAATGGCCCAATATCAAACTCGTCCGAGATTTTGCCGATATTAACATTCTGACCTAGTTTTGTGAAAATTGAGCTAAAAATGTGGCCCCTAGTGTGTGTTCACAAGGTAAAGTTTGACGATGCACGACGCACACTGCACGATGCCGGACGCCGGACGAAGACCGATCACAAAAGCTCACCCTGTCACTTTGTGACATGTGAGCTAAAAACTGAAACTCAAGTACAACTGAGAAAATTGTCAGAGAATAGTACTGTCTAACACACATATGTTTTCATTTCATGGGAAAAGTTAGAAAACAAACATGCAGCTAAATATATGCATGCCAATTGAATTTTGATCTTTAACAATTGTCTTCTCCCAATACACAAATGTTCATAATCATCATTTGCTGCACATGGTAGCTTAAAAACTATATACTCCCAAATTTGGGCTCTGGATATGGCCAGTACCAAAATATTTGGATGTATCATTTAAGCCTAGTGCTTTGTTGATATGTACATTGTTACCTCCATAAACGCTCACCTCCAAACAACAGCCACCTCCCTGTTACAGCCAGTATACTAGTAATCCAAATTGATGTTTTACTTTATTTTCACTCTCTCAACAACAGTCACCTCCTTACAACAGCCATTTTTGGCCTTCCCATTTTGGCTGTTGTAGTGAGGTTGCACTGTATTATAATAGATAGATGTTAGTTGACAAATACTGGTACCGGTAAATAGAACAAATACTTTCAATTTGACAATAAAAATGCTTTTTTTAATAAGACAAAAATATATTTCTGTTTTCTAGGCACTACCTCATGTTTAACCAGATTGTGTTTATTTACGTGATCTTTGTTAAGTTTTTATCAGTCTAAACAAGTTTGGATAAGAAAGGATCTACTGTAAAAAGAGAAGATAAGGAACACTCCGTTTTCGCATGTACTACCTGTGTGTGGTATCGTGCACTGTCCATTCAGTTAAAGTAAGTTTTTTATAAGACACTATCCCTCCATTTCAAATTCTAAGCAATTATGTTAAGTTATGTTTCACTTGTTTTACATACTAGATAATTATATAAACAAGCAAATTACTCATGTAATGGCTAAAAATTTAAATTGATTTGCTAGTTCTTCTGTTGTCATTTATCTAAAAAATAAAAAGATATACAAACAAAATTAATTTCGTAACAAAGACTTTTAACTAGCTCCTATAATCAATTCATTTTTCCTCCTATATTTCTATGTTTAATTTCCAAATGCACAAATGTGTGTGTTCCCTTGGTACAAAACTTCTTTTTGAACACAAAATACTGATAATGATAAATGAAATTCAAAATAAAATACTGATTTTTGAACTTTAACCTCTAAGTGTGACCTTGACCTTGGCGATATAGCCATGGGTGTTTCTATAGTCTAATGATGGTTAACATAAATTTGTGGAACTTATTTCAAAATCCTCAAATGAATGTCAAAGTTCAGCTTGGGTAAGTTTTGCGACGGACGGGCAGAAAGACAGATTTTAAGAGACACCTCTGTATAAAAACTTACTAAACAGTTAGTAATAATAGCTGTAGTATATGCAAGTGTTAATTGACTGTCAATAAAAGTTTTTTTTTATAGTTATAGTATGTTTAAAGCTCAATGTTACAAAGAAAACTCAAATTTATTCTGAAATTGGAAAAAAAAAGATTTTATTTTTGTAAATAGCAATTAAAACAGAATATGTATAATGAATCATTCACCATGAGTTTTTTCTGAATTGTGTAATTTTGGAACTTGTAAACATGAAATTAAGAATGCTATATATTCATAAAAAGAGAGAGTACTATAGTTAGTATAGTCATTTCAAAATTGTGCATGGTAGAAAGTTAATATTTTATCAATTATGTTTGAATTTCACAATTTACAGCAACTTTTGTTCCTAGTCATTAAAAGTTTGTATTAGGGTCTGTTATCCTTAATAAGAATCAACTGTAATTAAAAATAAGTGTATAAAAGTTATCATAATGTATTGTATAGTCCGATTTCCGTTATGTAGTTAATAATAATTCTTTCAGGCCTGACAGTTTCATGTTTTCGACATCTAATTATGTGTCTAATAGGGATTGGCTGAATGTTGTTCCAGTCAATAAGAATATGTTTGATAGAATGTGGTGCATTACACAGAACACATTCTGGTGTGTCATCACTGGTGAGAAGCCAAGAATGGGTTAAGAGTGAGTGACCAATTCTGTATCTAGATGATATACTACCACTTCCCAACGAATGGACCAGTGAACGTGGTACATTCACCTAGAGTTGGTTCAGCGAAGTGAAGTTGGTTGTAAATGTTGGCATCTCAATGGGACTGCCTGCATGACCAGATGGAGTTAACAAGACACTGCATTCAATAAATACATATACCGGTGGCATGCTTGACACAACAGATTTGAAATCTAAATGAGGTCAACATGTAAACGTAATTTCACCTTCACACATTATCCTCATATAGATTCCGAATCTTTCAGCTAACTTTAAATAAAATAATTGCCTAATATATTTCTATACAGGAAAAAAATCCTGTAAGTCCTATAACTGCACCAAACATATGTGATACCAATCATAATCAATACAGGTAAGCCTTGTTGGTGCTAGACAAAATGGTAAAATGTAGTTAACTAAGGATTGAGGAAAGGGTTTGATCCAGTTAACAGAGCAAAAACAATCTAATTTGTGTACATCCAGTTCAGGTCAAGGTCAAATCAAGGTTAGGTGATATCGGTGGATTGGAAATGGTCCAAGGCAACAACTGTATAAGTGTCAAAGCATTCTAGTAAGCAATGTTGGTGCTAAACAAAACGTTTATATCTAGTTACAGTAACCAAGAATAGTCCATATAAAACATTTTATGTCAAAATCCGGTGGTGATATATATGGATTGGGAGGCAACAACTGTATAAGTATTAATTAAAACATTCTAGTGTTGGTGGTAGACGAAACCTAATGATTTAGTTATAACCAAGAAATAGTTCATTTATAACTCCATTAAGTTCAAATCTAGTCAATGAAGGTCGAATCTAGGTTTGGTGGAATAGGAACATTGGGAATTATCCAAAGGGATGGTATATAATATGTATCAACGCTTTTTAATTAAGTGTTGGGCTAGACGTAACCATAACATCTAGTTTACCTAGAAATAGTTCTTTTATAACACTTAATCTGTCCAAATCCAGTCAAGGTCAAATCAAGGTTTGGGTAATATGGAAAGATTAGGATTGGTCCAAGACAATAACTGTATCAAAGCAATGGATGAAGCAGACAAGGCATTAACTATTATAAAATAAATATAATATAATAAATATAGAATAAAAATCATTGTATGGAATTTTGTCCTCTGAAATTGGTAATGCTAGGACTGATTCAGCACTTGGATCAGTTTTACCATTACCTTTAATACCCATGTAACCTGAGATCTAGCAACATTTGCTATAAATACAAGATACAGGAGAAATACATTCTCAACAAGTATTAATTTGATGCAAAACGTTACCAAATACATTACACAGATAAGCAACTAGTCTAAATCTCGCAAAGTCACGCGGCAGATTGACAAAATCTCCCAAAATCACGTTTGTTTATTGCTCATTTTCTATTGAAGATATATTAAAGTAAATTATATCTTGCAATAGAGCAAGACATTCCCTACAAAATGATACCTAGTTAATAAAAATTGGAGCACACAAAAAAAAGTTTTATGCAAAATACAAAGGCCCCTGTATGAACCTTATATCGTACATTTTGTCATTTTTCTGCTATACTGGTTGAATTTAAGTAATAATTTCAGAGAAATTTCTTAACAAATCATATTGAAAATATTTTCTTGCATCAGAAAAATGAGTACATTGTACTTAATGACATGGTTGAAAATTCACTAATGAGATTTGCAAAAATTTTAAGTAGTTTGCAAAATTCAAAGATCTGCTGCGTGCAAAAATAGCATTTTCTACATGCGCTTACAGGAGTTTCTTATCTATGTATGTATAGGTCTTTGACGTTACACAAATTATTGAAAAAACAATGAAGTTTACCATAAACTTGATAAACAAATGTTTTAACAATCAAGAATCATTTGCTGCACAAAAATAAGTGAAATATTAATACTTATCACCCAGAATGTGGCTAGCTGGTATAAACAGTAATCTAGTAGGCTCATCCAGTCCACAGTCCAACACTGTGATCCCCTGTATCATATGTCCTGTAGGAAATTGCCATCTTGGATGGAGTAGACAATTAGTCGCTTTTATTGGATTCAGCAGATAACCTGTAACAGTACAATAGCCTTTTCTTAATATCAGCCTCATGAAAATTAATACGGCAAACAAGAAGAAGACATAATTTTATCAATTAATACTAAAAATTGGAAATAATTAAGATTTTTTCAATGACTTTAAGAATACTTTTAATTGTAAAATGTAAATAAACTAATAATGTTTTATTGAATTAATATAATATTGCAAGTCCATAAAACATAAATGATTCTATAAATATATCCTGATATACTACTAAAAATCAACTAATGTACCCAAAACTGCCTCTCTCATGAAGGATTAACATTACGGGTAGTCATATTTCAGATTATTTGTACAATTTTAAACAACTTCCATGACACAAATAATATACCCCACCTATGTATGGATAGAAATGTTTTGTTTACTATATTATATTGATCTCGTCATTTATATTAAATGACATGTACACATACACTGTTGTTTGTTGTGTCTATCCAAACATATGAACCAGAGACGTGATGCTGTTGAATATGATGGTTGGTGGAAACTGTGATTCAAATATAACCATGCATAATTTAAGTACTCATTTTGGTAATGAGGTTTTGAGAAAACCAAATCATTACAAGTCCTTAATGATTATCTACGACAACACCATGAATTGAAAGGTTTAATCAGGTATAGCATCCCTGGTTTAATACACACCTGCAGGCTAAACAGATACAAAGTCAACTCTGATATTAATTATTTATTCACCCACCAATCTACTAAAATCACAAAGTCCAGCTAGGCAAGTATAAATTATGATTAGTCCTCAATAGGTAAAACATACAGCAAAAATTTAAATATTACATAAAAAAAACATCACTAACTTAAACATAAAGAAACTACTCACAACCAATCCATAGTCCAATATTTTCACTTTCTAAACAATTACAAAAACCCAAATTTCAAAATTATTTAAATATGTTTCAAAGTGCAGTGTTTGTTAACCACAGCCAAAAGCCTAATTATGTTTCCCTCCTGAAAATGAATGAATCTGATTGGACCATTCCCTCTGTGTCTGCCAATGAATGACATGGTTACAATTTCATAAATGGTTGTGTGCAAACTGGCCAATGAAATTCTATGTTATAAATGCAAATCATGTCTCAATATAAAACACAATCACCTTTTGTACATAACAAAACAAGGCTTTAACAGTATAACTGTACTGTTAGAATCACTCAAGTGTGAATTTCATACAAAACATGAACTTAATTGTGAGAAAAATATGAAAAAAAGCTTACTATATAAATATCTGATAAGAAGTGTGAAAGAAGGAAGTAAACAGAAACTGTATATCAGTTATAGTCAGAATTGTAGTTAATTAATTTGTACCCATATCAGAGTTAAAAATTAATTGATATAGTAGCACAAAAATAATGAATGCTCATTTTGCAATTTTGAGCTTAAATCTCAAATCTTGTCTTTTCATGTTTCATATAGTTCAATTTTCTTAAAGTCAAGGTCGA
This sequence comes from Lutraria lutraria, assembly GCA_964023205.1. Classification (NCBI taxonomy): domain Eukaryota; kingdom Metazoa; phylum Mollusca; class Bivalvia; order Venerida; family Mactridae; genus Lutraria; species Lutraria lutraria. The sequence goes on along the minus strand of OZ026851.1, from coordinate 3,638,399 downwards.
ATATTGGACAATACCATTGTAAAGGTAATCACTGTAAATTGATTGCCCAAATAATTTTAAATCCGTAGTAAAGTGTCATTCACTTGAACCAGAGTCATGGTGTATTGGATAAGGTGGCATGTACATTGTACATACATAACAGTTTTACAAAATGAAGCAGATGTGTGTGGTTCGAACTCAGTCAATGGCACTTTCTTTTTAAATTATTATATCCATTTATTTTTTATAAATTATTAATTGAACAATGTTTGTTCTTGTTACATGTATGTGTACAGGCTAAATAGCACCTTTTTATCAATTTTCAAAAGAGAAAAGGGAAAGAAGAAATGCATTTGTTCTCTGGTGTATTCCTCTTTTTTATTTCTTGTATACATGTTATTGGACGAAATCGCGAATTTCAAATACTATGTAAAATACTAAACACCTGAATCGATTTTTACTTATTATATTATCACTCCACAATTGAAATATATAAATCCTAATTACCAATGTGAGGTTATTATATTTTTGTTAATTTAACGGAACAATTTAAAAATAAACAAGAGGGCCAAGATGGCCCTATATCGCTCACATGACAATCACTGTTCACTCATTAAAACATTGTTTTGAACCAGTGACCTAGTTTTTGACCCCAGACGACCTATGTTCGAATTTGTCTCACATATCATTAAGACAAACAGTCTGACTAGGTTTGGTGAAGATACGATCAAAATTTGACATCTACAGTGTTAATAAGGTTTTCCTAAGATTTGACCTTGTGACCTGGTTTTTGACCCTAGGTGACCCATATTTGAACTTGTCCTTAATATCATTAAGACAAACAATCTGATAAGGTTTGGCCAAGATCCAATCAAAACCATGACATTTAGAGCTTTTACAAGATTTTTACCTAAGATTTGACCTTGTGACCTAATTTTACTACAGAAATTACCCATTTTCAAACTTGACCTACATATTATTAAAATAAACATTCTGACAAAGTTTCATGAAGATACAGTCAAAACAGTGATTTCTAAAGTGTTCACAAGGTTTTCCCTTATTTGGCCCTGGTGACCTAGTTTTTGACCCCAAATGGCCCAATATCGAACTCTTCCGAGATTTTGTTGATATTAACGTTCTGACCCAGTTTTGCTAAAATTGAGCTAAAAATGTGGCCCCTAGTGTGGTCACAACATAAAGTTTGACGACGCATGACGCACACCGCATGACGCCGGACGCCGGACGGAGAGTGATCCTAATAGCTCACTTTGTCACTTTGTGACATGTGAGCTAAAAACCTATGAATAATAATTTCTTATCGATGTATATAAAGTTAACTTTTATTAAAAATGAAAAAAAAAATGAATAAAAATGATGTCTAACGTCAGACGCAGTGCTCAAGATTCACTAATTTTGTGCTTTACCAATTGCGCCATAGAGGACAGTGATTATAAAGCTTCATAAATTGGTCTATAGCAAATTACAACAGTATTCGTGTTACCTAAACATGTATAAATGAGATCGTCCATGTATACAATAACATTGCTGACCTAAAAAGTATCATCCACATTAATGAGAATCGTGGTGTAATGGATAAGGTGGTATGTACATACACGACAGTTAACATGGAGCAGATGTGAGTGGTTCGAACTCAGTCAATGGCACTTTTTTTAAAATTATTATTTTATAATTATACATTTTTTTTATAATTTATTCATTTGTTTGTTTGTTCTTGTTACATGTTTGTATACACGCTGAATAGTACCTTTTAGTATTTCAAAATAGAAAAGTGATATAATTTTAGAAATGTATATTTGTTCGCTGATGTATTTCTCAAAGTTTTTATTTCTTTTATACATTTTATTGCACGAAATCCCGCATGCAAAAACAATTTCAAATACTATAATATAGTAAACTTCTAAACCTGTTTCCACTTATTATGTTATTACACCACAATTAAAATAATATTATAAATGCTAATAAGTAATAACCCATGTGAGGTTATTTTATTTTCATAATTTCACGAAACAATACAAATATAAAAACCCCTTTTAAACATAATTTTCTTATCGATATATGAAAAGTTTACTTTTTAAAAAATGAAAAAAGTTTTAACATCAGACGCAGTCCTCAAGATTCACTAAACTTATGCTTTACCAACTGCGCCACAGAGGACAGTGATATCAATGTTTCATAGATTACTCTATAGCGTATTACAATTGTATTCGTGTTACCTAAACATTTGCAAATGGGATCTTCCATGTATACAATAACATTGCTGACCTAAAATTTGAACTATATAGTCATTCATGATCAACAATGTTTGTATTGATACATTAATCCAATCACGAATGTCAAATATCCTTATTGTAGTCATTAGGCCCACACAGCTTAAAATTAACACAACCACAGGTAATAATGCCAGTGAATTGACTCAAAATCAATACACTACATTCAGAAACGAGCCAAAAAAATTGCCCAAAAATGTTGTGTAGGTTAGTTTTACCTGTGAACAATATGAAAATAAGCGATCGTCTAAATTCCCATCACTGGTCCATAGAATACATGCCAAGTCCATTTCCTGCTCCATTTGATGGTGGTGTTTATCCGGGTTAGTAAACAATGTATCCTGTGTATGACGGCCTTATCAAACACTGCACAAATGTGGACATCCGTGTATCGATGGGTTTATAGTTCCATTTTTTTGTGTAACGCTTGGTGTGTAGTGGTCACTAATTGGAAAAATACCCGGTACACTATTTTTCAGGAATTTGGCCATTTCAGCATTAATCAGTATCCGTTGCCACATTTTTCAATAGGCCAAGAAATGGTGACGACCCCATTTGCTGGTGTGTGTCCCTAGTTAGAAGGTGTGTATTCATACCATTGTCCCCGATTTACACAAAACACAAACACACACACAAGTATCATGTGATTTTATTTTCATAAGATTATATCGGTCTGACGCATATCAATTAGTATAATTATTCAATCAATCAGAGGACCATATACACTGATATACAGTACAACCTCTCCAGAGCGGCCCTCTCTAGAGCAACAACCTCCCTTCAAAAACAGCATGATCTTTTCCCACTGCACAATTTACTGATTAATTTAACCTCTCTAGAGCAACAACCTCTCAATTACAACAATATAATTTTACTACTCCCAAAGGGTGTTGCTTTGGAGAGGTAGCACTGTACAATAAAACCTGTGTCTACACCACTTAACTGTCACAACAATACTCGTGTTAACATACAGTAAAACCTCATATCAATGCAAGAGTGTCGTAACTCATATTGAAATAAGAACAAGTTAGGAAAGTGTTGCGCTGAGCCCTCAAATTATAGTAAACATCTCATATTAAGAAAACCAAACATTTCTGGACTAGTTTTCAATACTACTTTGGAACACCCCTCCTATATTTGAAAGGATCTCATTTTTCTAAACATTTAAAGTTTAGGAGAATAAATGCAAGTGATATTATTTTTGGAACACCCCTCTCATATTTGAACTTGATAATAAGTTGTGGAGTATATTGAAGGGCAGACCAAGTTAAAATGATCTGAACATTTACAGTTCAGAAGAACCAACGGAAGTGACATTAATTTTGAAACACCCCTTGTATATTTGAACTTGATATTAAGATGGGGAGTATATTGAAGGGCAGACCAAGTTAAAATGATCTGAACATTTACAGTTCAGGAGAACCAACAGAAGTGACATTAATTTTGAAACACCCCTCGTATGTTTGAACTTGATAATAAGACCGTATCTGTATCAACACTGATTAGCTGTGCATGTCCCCTAAGTTGGTCCTAATATTGAGATTTTACCATAGTATATGATCAGTCTGTTAGAAATATGTCTTAACAAAATATGGCATTCAAATTAGTCATTGTGAATATTGATTCGATCATATTTTACATTTGAAAACATTAATTTGTAAATAAACCTTTCCAATACCATTAAAACAGAATTAACAGAGCCTGTAAAACTGTTGCTCAAGGAGTGACAAAAAAACCCCATAAACAATCCAACATTATTATAAATGTTACAAGCCACAAGAGTTACTGCCCTTTGACAGAAAAAAATAAAAACAACAGTTACTGCCCTTTGATAGAAAAAATAAAAACAACAGTTACTGGCCTTGAAAAGCATACATATCCAGCAGAAAGGACATATTTAGTCAGAAGAAAAATGTTACTCAGCTGAACATCTGAGTTTTTGGTGCCAACCTTAAAATTCCTCAATACAAAATCTGAAGTATGAAAATATTTTGGGATGAGTTGGATCTTCTATTCTCACAAAAATTATAGTTAGAAAAAAATAGAAGAAAAGTTTTAAACCAATCAATTTTTTGGCCATGTGACTATATTTTTTTCTGGTCTACAGAAAGTATTCTCTTTGTTTTAAAGGCTAATAATTAGTAAAATTAAGTCAAGTTTTGGTCCATAGAACACAAGCTTTATTAATTGTTTCATATGTATTTTTAACAAGTGCATACCATACAAATTACATACATATCTAGAACTACCAAATAAAATACTACAGAATAATCCACCATTAATACAATCTCCAATCTTTTTAGTACAGAAATTAATAATAATGCTCAAATTCAAGTTTTTTTTAAAAACACAAAAGAAACTCCCTGGAGAAAAAAACCTTACTGAAAAACTGCAACATATTTTCTTATCAAAGTTACAAACAATACTCATGCATTTAATTAACTGTCACAACATCAAATAAGACACTCAAGCAAGCAAAACACCAAATGATCTTAACATAAAAGCGTAATATAACAATCAAACAGGCACGACTAAAAAAATGGTGGAAATTTTTCGCAATCTGACAGTGTATTTCTTGTGAAAAATGCTAATTTCATACTTGCTATTAAAAAAGCGTCAATAGAAATGATAGAAAAGAAATCAATAATTACCAGTAATTAAAATTCAATTAAAAAAGACAAAACATAAGATTTCCAATTTCTGAACTTTCTCAAAAATATTTTTGAGTTCCAAGACACCAGATCTAAGTACAAGTTACAGGTAAAAAAAAACAGGGCCAGCAAAATCTGATTTTGACTTGCTTGTCCATTTTGCCAGAAGCATTTCTAAAATTGCCTATATGATATTTAAATATTTAAATAGTAAATTCTGGAAATTTTCACTTGTTTGTACAGGCCACCGAACAACCTGGCAATATGGACAATTGATTTTGCCGCCCCTGAAAAAGGTGTGACATATTACATGTATGTACATGAAAATGAGGCATTATAATTATAGGTTCCTATGAAAGAAAAAATGTTCTGTGAGATGTTTGAAAATCAATGACAATCCTTTATGTTACTGTCTCTTTATATTAGTATTGAAGACTAAGGCAGTACCCAATCTTTCAAAGATTAAAGCAAAAAGAAGATACATTTCATTGAGAACTCATTGTAAAAGATGCAAAAAACAAAGCATTAATATAATTTAATGAAGAAAAAATATACTGGTAGGTCACTGTGCTCTAATGTCAGAAATCAATCTTTTTTTTTCAACAAGGGCAACAACTCTTAATTTTTCAATATATTAAGTATCTAGGGTAAATACGAAGAAATAACAATAATTGGGCAATATACTATTTTTATGCAATACAAATGTATTAACATTTTTGAGAGGCATTGAGCAGATATGTCAACAAAGAACAGTACATGGATATATTACATTAAAACATCTAAACTAGAATTTGATATTCATCTGTCTGACAACAGGTTGCAAATATAACAGACACAGAATTCTATAACATTGCAAGCATTCATTCCATATATAGTTCCCCACCCACCATACAAACCAGTTAAAGTTAAAAAAAACACAACTCAAGAAGTTTTTTCCTGATTAATATACCACATTGTTAATATACTGTACATGTTTTGATAGAAATTTAGTAATACAGATATTGATATGTATGAAAAAAGCAAAACAAATCCAAACTTAAGAAGTGTTTCCATAGCAACATCACAAAAAATTTGAGAATTACATTGGCTTAAATAATTGAGTATTATACATAAACATCAGCAAGTGTTTTGAAGTTTAAATATCTTGTTGCAAACCAGTTTCCAAATGCAGCCTTGTCATTGGACAGTTTCAAACTGAGCGTTCAAAACCAACCAATCAGATGCTTGAGTTTTCAGACTAGTGTTCATGCAGAAATTTTAAATCTAAAATAAAACTTAACATAAAATGACTTGAATAAATTTATAATTTAACATCCTGCAAAGCCAATAATATCTAGAGGATAAAAAATATATAAATTCAATTTTAAAAAAGATGTCATTTTGAGATTAAAATTATTCTTTGGTATAATGTTGAATGCATTTTATTCTAATCCAAGTCAGTATAAGGTATACATAACAAATTGGATCAAATGAATTTTTTTTGGCAAAATTAAGAATTATAGCAAATTTAACTCAAATATATATTAAAGTGACATAGTAGGAATTTGTAATTTTCGATTTGTACCCAGTACATGTATTTGAAACAAAAAAAATACCAGGTACACATGATGTATTTTTGGTCATCAATTTTATACCAACATTTTTGCCTCTCATTTTCTGAAGATCAATTTCCATAATTTTCTTGTGTGAAAAACTTCATGTTTTTGACATTGTATAGCCTAACTTAAATATTTAATGATGTTTTCGACAAATCCCAGAATAAATATTTGTTTGCGTATTTTCCTTCCTTAGAACCATTCATCCTTGATGTAATGATCTTTCTTTGTCATAAAATAAAATTAACGTTTATTGAAGATACATATTTAGAATTTAAATCTTTCAGCTAGGTGCTGAATGATGCATTATCAATGCAATTGTTCGTAGTAACTTAATCCTAAAATGATTTTCAATCTCCATAGTAACACATTTTCAAAATACAATTCACTGGCAAAAAATACCAACAAAACAATTCTGTTCCATTAAAATAAAGAGCCGATTGCATGCTACTTTCATATAAATATGAATTCAATTCAAGTAATTTGTTATGAAGGTCATATTACCTGCATTTTAAGTCTTTTTTCATCCCAACCATTCTTAAAATAATTTTCCAAGAGACGGAGAACAAAGATGTATGTAAGGCTATCCTGTAAAAATAGTCGTTTTTGAAGGAGGGTCTATAATGCATGTACAAAATTATTTGTTTGATAAGCTAAGTCGGTAGAGTGCAGGAGTTAGGTAGATCTTGGTTCAGGGGTTACAAGAATCTGCACAGTTGGCCATGTAACTGTAACCCAATACTTTTATACAATGGCCTAAGATAGCAATAAAACGAATACACATTTACTAGGCATGTTTTATTACAAAATGAAAATATTCAATTTGATGATTATTTTTGGAATTTATCAGTATCTGTTTACGATAAACAACTGAAATGAATATTATTTGCATGAGTTTTATATTAAAAAAGAATGCCATCTTTGCCATAATGTCAAAATGGTCCTAACTCTAAATAATATTTCTTGAATTAAAGTAAAACAGGTGAAAACAGAATGCAGAGGATCAGGTAACACAGGTAAGTCAGGAGAACATGTAAGATAAACTGACCATTGTGTGTATCAGCTCGAGACCAGCTGTTTATTAACAGGGTGAAACAAATAACAAAAACAAACCAACTAACAACATTTACACACATATAGTGCAATTTTATTAACCTGTCAAAGCTGAATAATTACACACTTGCTGAATGAGATTGTTTTAGCTTCATACCACAGTTGACAGTTTTCATTTATTCTAACATTATGGAGTGTTCCATTCCACATATTTATTAAATATTATGTTGAACATCATTTAAATTATCATGTAACTTATGAAAGTTATCAAACCTCACTGACGCTAAAAATAAATGCAAGCATTGATCGTGAAATTATGCAGCTTTGATAGTTTAATACAATCGCACAATACCAATAGTTGATTAAAATATTGCACAAACTCTGAGAATAAATACATAATATACAATCTTATATACATTTGTTTGAATATATAAAAGTAGAACTTCTAGAAAACTTAATGAGAAATGCTAAGAATAAGACAATATATTATAGTTGACAATTTTATGTGAGATTCAAAAAAAGATTTAAAACCACCTTAACCGCTTGTGTATAGGTTGCACCTTTGTACAAGATGCAGGTAAAATATCAGCGGAAGTCCTGGGGAAAAAAATTGACCAAAACATCTGTAAAAGTGAATTTATTTACATTTTCTTATTTTTTTTTCAAAATGCAATTAGATAGATATTGTATTGGTTAACAAATAAATTTAATATATGTCCCAATATTGTCCAGTTTTAGTCATGGAAAAATGGGATTGAGTTCTTGAACCATTTGTAAGATGTACCCAATTTTTGGACCCGACTATGGACGTAAAAACATGCATCCTATACACAAGTAATTATGGTAATATACCAGACATTAAGATAATGTTCTGGATCAAGTATGATGGAAAAATCATTTTTGAACAAAATTGAATTTTAATTGATTTTGGAAGCTAACTGCAAGTTATTGTAGAACAAGAGACCAGTAAAAATGAGTGGGTATGATTGTAGCAGCAAAACAAATGACTCCAGACAATATTTGGTATACATTCAAATTGTAAATTAATTAAAAGAATGATTCTACATAAATTTTCATATTTTAAGGGAAAGCATTGTGTCAAAATGCAAGATTTAAAAATAAATTAAGTTTCTAGATTTTGAAAAAAAAATCCAATGGCATACCCTTAAAGCAAGAAACAGCAAGATCTATCGCACAAAAATATCAACCAAATACCCTACTACAAATAGCATTCTGTGAAAGCACAACTACCACATGTATATATATACATGTACATTAAATTAACAATATTTCCAACAAGGGAGATAAATTTATTTCTATAAAATATAAATATATAGAGCAACAAGTAGTTTTCAACCAGTTAAAGTGATGTTTAATGGTTTTGTATTCTCTAAGAAATCACAAATCAAGGTTTCAGTGCATAAATCTAATAAGGGAAACCAGTCACACTATCCTACATTCTGATTGGTCAATATTCAAACTGTGTTCAGAAACAGCCAATCAGAAGCCTAAGTTTTTAGACTGGTCCTCAATAAGTAATTGATAACTTAAGGCCATTTTCTTTTGAAGATTTTTCCTTTGTAAGATAATATTTATCACATAAACTATAATAGTGAATAAACTTGATTGTAAATGACTGTTTCTTATAAATTCTATGGATCATTTAACATAATTTATCACATTACAATAGTTGAACAAGTTCCCTTCTAAGAAGGGGCACATAATGAACATGAACAGCCCCTTTTTGCCTTGAATTCAACAAATTTGAAGTAACCTACTGTGTCTTTTGGCATTTCTACAGTATTTAGGCTTTACTAGTATTTGAAAATTTGGCGAAAGTATGGCATGGTAAAATATTGAGATCAGACTATTTTGTTTCATTACAGATAAATGACTATTTAATTAAGTTAGTAGAAATTAGTGTATTCCAATATATACAGTCAACCCTGTGTGAGCACTGAGCAGCCACCTCAAAATAAAGGCCACCCTATGAATAAAGGCCACCCTATGAATAAAGGCCGTTCTTTGAAAAACAAAAATTGATTATATAGAACAAAATTACCTCAAAATACAGACCACCTGTCAATAAAGGCAATATTATGTCTTTCCCAAGAGTGACCTTTGTTCAAAGGTTTGATCGTATATGAATTAATTAGTAAACCTGATTAATAAAAATACATAATTACAATGACATTTATGATCCTCACTGCATTTTGAACAGTTTTAAATAATTGATTAAGTTCACAGTCAATTTATGGCCCATGCAAATAAAACTATCTTTGAGCCCACCGTATTTAGGAGAAAGCTGGCATTATCAGAAATATCTTAAACCAATTAACTTCTGGTATTTAAACAGTTCAACCAAGAAAATAAAAACACAATGATACCACAAAGTTCACCAATCACAGAATTTTCAACAATCTTTTTTTTCACCCACAAACTACACTAACATCAAAACACTGGAAGCCTGTATAAGAAACAAAACATTGAGCAGCAGAGTAAAATAAGGGCAAATGTATGTCCCCACACTATTACAACAGAAGAATCAATTAAAGCCAATTAAATGCCAATTAGGGGTCAAATTAAGTAAATTTTCAGATTCTAGATTTTTAACCACACATTTTCTGTAAAGTGACCATAGACCTCATGAGAAAAAGCCCCCCAGATCTGTCAGTTGGTTGATAAAGTTGCAGATTTTTAACCAAGAGAACAATTGATTCACAAAGAGTAAATATACAAGCCAACACAACTTTAACATCTGTCCACAGGATCGAGGCACAAATACACATACATTAAACTATCGCCATAATATCAACCAACAAACTCATTAATACAACAAAATTACTCATAAGCTCAACAGCAAATTACATCATTGTCATAAAATATACAAAATTATGAACATCTTTTGTTCCAAACTCCCTGCAGCGGTTACCTCCCTTGATCAGTACATTAACCACTGCCACCACTAGTGAAATTCGGCCGTCACAGAGCCGAATTTTTTTTTTCACTTCTGATTTTAAATTCTTAAAATTTTTATCGCGTGACGTAACTGGTGTGAGGAGTTCGCTTTTGTTCATACACATTTTAATGTGTCTATTAACACATGCACGAAAGATTTGATTTGACTTTATAAATGCATAAAATCTGTGAATTTAATGTACATTTAACACACAAAAATATTTTTTGTCTACCTTTAATGAACATGTACATAAAGTAATTCATGTATATTTTGTGTATTTTTTTGTTGGATCATTTATACAAAATTTATGATTCTATCATAACGTGCCCTGATCACTTCATCCAATTACAAAAACACAAAATTTGTGTCATTCAAAGTTATACATAGGAGCAAGAATTTAGATAATTCTTATCAATAAATAAACAAAATTACCTTTTTTTTCATGTACAGAGGTAAACACTTACTATATGATCACATTCAAAAATACACAATTTGTTCAAATTCACAAATGCACAACAAGTTATTGAACAATGGGAAATATCACACATACAATGAACACATAGGTTTTTTTCCATAAAGGTCCACAAAATTTAAGGTTTGCAGAAGGTCACAACATTCAATAAAATCTCCTAACTTCTACTTGAATGTATTTGTACATATGTCATATATTTTTATCTCCAGTATGGAGAGCAGGGAATACTAAATAGTACTCCATCTGAGAATGACATCAGAATTCACAAATATTTATTGAGGTAGTGACATCGACGTGACGAGTTACTGAAATCTACCAAAATACGAAAAACTGAACCTTTTAAACATTTGATGAAGGAACCATGAAGTTTATTTAAAACTTCTTATGGAAGTAAATGCTGCTTTCTCATTGGCCGGTTTTCAAGTTCTCCTAATGAAGAGCTACAAAAATGAATCTCCAAAGTGAAGAGTAGCATGCTTATCTGACTTCTGCTGTGGATTTAATTCCTATAATTATAAGTTTTCCATCTTTCAAACCTGCCAGAAGATGACTGTTGCCATTGGTAACAGACAGACTGTGTACAGGAACATAAAGCGGCAGACTGGTTACTTGCTTCAATCTGAAAAGAAAAAATGACACTTTTTTTACCAAACACAGAAGAAAGTGAAAACAATACGAATCAAGTATATTCAATTTATACAAATTAACATGTTTTCTTTAAATTCAATAAATCTAATAAAAAGCAAGGCAGCATTGTCATTTTTCATCAACTTACCCAAATATTTCATATATAGTGATATTTCCTCCTGTATCCCCAGTGATCAGATGGTCTCCCTTGACAACCATATGACCTAGATGATGCTGAACACTTTGTGAACAAATGTGTTTTCCATTTAGAGAGTACAAATGAAGGGAGGTAACAGGCTGGAAATGGAAAACATAAAATACAATAAATTAACAGACAATCGAAGATAATAAATATCTAAAACAAACAATTTATGCTCATTTTCTATTAGTTTCAAACTGAAGATGCTTTATTCAAACTAGATGGATACTTACAGTAAGCTATGACAACAAAGATAACACTTTGACTACTCAAATTAGAGACAAAATTTATCATTATTGTTAGAGGGGTCTCTGTTCAATGATTAGATATGATAAATTTGATATACTAGTAGAAATTATCTTATCAATTTAGAGCAGGCTAATCACTTTTATGAGATAACAATAAGCAGTTATCCTTATAAAGAATTTTATGAGCCCAGCAAGGCAATCTCTGTTCACAGGTGGCCATTTATCACAGATGGACCCTGTTTACAGGTGGTCTTAAACACTGCAGTTTAATTACCTTTGGATCAATAGGTAGAACTTCATGGCAGTAAACTATAATTTGTCCAATATCATCTACAGCTATCATTGGTACATTCAGGGTATATCCCGGTGTCTGTGAAGGTCGTAATGTTCTCATGTAGTGACCCTTACGTACAGTGTGTATCATTATAGTCCCATCCTGAAATACAACAATACATTTAGGCCACATTTAAAAAATCATATGTTTACTACATGTATCTTCAACATTAAGGCACAAAAAAGCCTGCATGTGTCTGATTACCCAACCTACCCTAACTCCCCCCCCCCCCAAGACCCTTTATTAGGCCCAAGGAACGGAACATCCGCTGTCTCGATTATTTTACCTTTCTGCACGCTTTGAAAAATAAAATTAACAGAAACCTACCCTATTTTTAGAGAGAATGTAACCAAAAACAAACACATTTTTACACCTATCACTGGAATGCTGTTTATAAAATGTGATAAAAAATGCATTTTGTTTAAATATGAATTGCAGATTAAATCTTCTGAAAAGAAAATAAGACTTTGTACCTTGCTGGCTGACACGGCCATGTCAAGTTCTGAGGATATGTATACAGCGGTAACTTCATCGTCGTGACCATATAAGGTCTGTAGAGGTTTAGGGGACACGTTTACACACACCCCACTCTGAAATACAAAGATCAGTGTTTTATATAAGTACTTGTATATCTGATTAAACTTCAAATAATCAGACCCTATACCAATAGGTATGTTTTATATAATTGATCAAGCTTCAAATAAATAGACCAAACACTTAAAGGAGCATCTTCTGTGACTCATACAATTTATTTTTTATGTTAATAATAGTAAATGTTCAGAAATGCTAGTAATCACTGACTCCTTATAGGTGGCCCTAATTCTGATTCAGTCCCTAAACTATTAAGAGCCAAATACTGAATTACACTCAGACACTTCTGATGGCCAAATTGAGGGGAGAAAATATTTAACAAGCTGGTACCCAGTAAGCTAACCTGATGTTGAATCTGCCATATAATACAAGTTGTATCCCGGGAACCAGTGATCAGATGACTACCACAGTAATCTAACGCGAGACAAGTTACGATATCTGAAATAATATAGAAAATATGTAGGAGAACATAAAAATTCAATACAATATAATCAGTCATATTCATAGTTTTCAAAATTTTCTAGCAGGAAACCGTGATGTTTTCTATTCATTTTACGAACAAATGCACGTTTGTGTGCTGTGTGCACCAATCAGTTGAATCATTTATTATTCGTCTGCTTCCTATTCAACCTGATCTATTATCTATAACAGAATGGGACTGCCAAATGACAGCAATAAGGAACACCCCATTCTAAATTAGGGGCAAATTAATCAAAGCTTACATAATCACACTAAAAATTAATACCATTTAAATTATTTTTCTTAACCCTCTACCTCATGGTCCCGCTAAATCACGCCTCTATCTTATCTGCACAATCCTGCCAAATCATGCCTTTGATATTTTTATCCCATAAAAATTACTTTTTTCCGAAATAAAAAAACAGACTTAGGGTTATTAGGTAAGGGGCTAATGACCACCCATGAAAACAACATGGACTCTTCCAACTCAGAATTAAAAGTGGAACAGTCTATCATTAAAACAAGGGGGATTAACCTCATAAACTTACCTATGTGTCTACAGATATGATTAATTTTACGTCCTTTTCCAATATGGAATACTTGCAGACTATTATCCCAATGACCGCCACTGATGAGAAGTTTGGCATCATGGGTAACCACAAATAATTTTGAACTGATATCGACACCTGGAGCAAACGGACTACCAAACTTCTTCCTTGTCCTGAGAAAACAAGGTTAAAATAATATATAAAATATAAATCAGGTGAAAAAGAACAAATATTCGCATCCCAAACAAATACCGGGTCGTAGGTCGCTGAAACGTTTTATCAATTTTTTCATGTTTGGAGATTTAGTTCACATTAAAATGAAAATATTGACAAGTATTAAATTAACTGAGACCGAAAAGTCTAGGAGAAGGTTATAAGACTGAGGTGTACTCACTGAACACTCAACATGACACAGGGGTCGTATTTGACCCCTTAAGGAACGAACCCTTTGACTCATTATCATGTTTAAAAATAGGGGGAATATTGAAAACAGGTAAAAAACATGAGGCCGTTATATTGACATTGTTGTAATACTGAGTAGGTTGCAATGTTGAGTTTGCTGTAATACTGAGTAGGTTGCAATGTTGATATTGTTGTAATACTGAGTAGGTTGCAATGTTGAGTTTGGTTGTAATACTGAGTAGGTTGCAATGTTGAGTTTGTTGTAATACTGAGTAGGTTGCAATGTCGAGTTTGTTGTAATACTGAGTAGGTTGCAATGTTGAGTTTGTTGTAATACTGAGTAGGTTGCAATGTCGAGTTTGTTGTAATACTGAGTAGGTTGCAATGTTGAGTTTGTTGTAATACTGAGTAGGTCGTAATGTCGAGTTTGTTGTAATACTGAGTAGGTTGCAATGTTGAGTTTGTTGTAATACTGAGTAGGTTGCAATGTTGAGTTTGTTGTAATACTGAGTAGGTTGCAATGTTGAGTTTGTTGTAATACTGAGTAGGTTGCAATGTTGAGTTTGTTGTAATACTGAGATTGCCTTAACATTGAATTTTTTGTAATATTGAAGTTATGCATGATATTCAGATGGTCGTTATATAGAGTTTGTCTTAATATCGAGGTGCTTCCTCCATGGAGTTTTACTGCACTAACTTACTTCTGATTGGACACTGAAGGATCCTTGTCGAACGTGAAGTAATTGGTGATTGATTTATCATATGGCAACCATCCATGAGTACCCACAATTCCATCTGAGGAAACTGTCACCTGTAACACACAACAAAAATTATGTCTCCTGTCCCTTTAAATATCTCCATGGTTACTGACCAAGAATTTCAGAATTGAGCATTTGTAATTCATTCTACACCAGAACAATTTTAATCAATAAAGTCCTAAAAACTTCCATGAGAACTAAGAAGTAAAATGGGTTTGAGTTAGCAATTTTTGATGACTTTGTATATTGTGCTGACATACTAATGCATCAAGCAGCCACAAGCTTAAAAACAGGTTTACAATAGCATCATTACTTATGCAGGACAAATTTTCACTTATTTTATGTAATAGTTGATGCATGAATTTACAACCATGCCAACATTCTTGTGTTTTCTTGGTAATTAAGATTTTATTATGGTAAAATAAAATGATACCATGTAGTAATTGAAAGACCTAAAATACAAAAATCTAATATTTCGTTACCATGGTGTCTAACATGCCATGTTGTATGATGGATCTAGGCTGACTACGAGGGACAGCAACAAACACAAGTGGATCAGTATCAGAAGACACCTGAAAAATTTAGTCATCATGAAAATATTATGGCAAAGACATAATCATGATGAATAAGCAATAAATTTGGCAAAAAGAAAATAAATTAATATGTTTTTATGAAAAGTGTTTTCATTTTCTTTAATCTAAATGCTAAAAATACAAAACAAAATTTCTCCTAAATTCTCTTCAAAAAGTGTTCTGTAAAAAGACCATATAATGCATACCACGCAAAATCACAACAAACTTAATTACTACTAATTAACAATTTAATTAATTAAGAAGAAAATCTTATTTCACCTCTACAAAGTAGACTTTGAGTTGTTCAAGAAATGAAAATATACTCAAACGTCTGTCCGTCTTCAAAGACTTGGTTACCATTTCCTCAAAGGTAAGACGTTTAGGATGTGGGTCCTACAAGCAATCAAAATAACAAATTGCAAAAATCTTTTCTAACACATGTTTTAGATCTATAAAGAAATCAAAGCAAGTAAGTATAAAAATCTTTTCTAACACGTTTTTTAGAGCTATCATCATATTTTTTACACTACTATACAACAATGACACCTTGATACTAAGATCTTTAGGACCCAAAAAATCGAGTAATAATATTGAGGCAGTCTAACGATTTTTTTGCAATACAGTTGATATATATTGAAAACCAATGCTGCAGAAAAAATAAAATTCAAAAAAGAAATCAGTATGGGTTGGATCTGCAAAGTGACATTCAGGCGTTTTATAGAATTCTGAAAAATAAAACAACCCCATTACCTTGAAGAAAGTGGGTGGGGAACATATAATGATTTTAAATTTGTAAATAACAAACCTTCAGTAATTGACAAGGTGTTTGTCCGAAGTTGTTTATCATTCCTTCTAAAGCTTTTCTATCATTTGGATTCTTTACAGCATCAAGATCAACAGCACCTTTTATATAATGATAAAATAATCAAATATATAACCAGTTAATACACAACAGGTGAGTCATAGACATTATCAATAAGTAGGTGTGGCTTATCAGCAAGCTTATAGTGACAGTATGATTAGTAGAGAGTTCAATATACAACAAACATGATTATCACACTATAAAATTTGATAGCACCTTTTATGTATTGATAAAATAATAAAACTTATAACGAATTAACATACAACGGATGAGTCATCACTTTATCAAATAAGTAGGCATGGCTTATCAGCAGGTTTAGTAACAGAATATTTAACATCTACAGCCCCTTTTATGTAAATATATAATATTAAAAAAGAATACCAACTAACATACAATAGGTGTGGCTTATCAGCAGGTATCTTACCTTCATAAGTACAATAGTAGAAGACATTAAGAGCTTCCTCAGCAGCAGGACCTTTCTGTTTGTAACCAAATATCAGATCTATCCAATTATGTAGATTGGCGGACACATACTCTGACTCCTGCAATTCACACGTAAACAAAATTAATCAATTTTGGTAAATAAATCATCTACTTCCATCAAATTTTGTTTTTCATTGAAAAAAAATTGAAAAGAAAGAAAAATATCACTTACCAGAGCTTTTCTATGTTTATAGATAAAATCCTCAGGAGACTCCGCCCACTTAGGTAACAATACGTCACACACTTGATCCTTATAGATCTGTAGCTTCCCCAGATCAAATCCTAGAAAAACAAACAAAATATTCTATAAATAAAAATCATTTTCAAGGACCAATAATATCTAAAAGTAACTAACATGTCCATCTTTAAACATAGATGTGCAATGTAACCATGTATGCTATCTATAATCTAGGTGAGAAATTAGAATCTGAATCAACCAATTTTCAAATTGTTCACAGGTGTTTCAGCATTTATATTTGGTGGTTTTGATTTTGTGGATGAGCCACCTCAGAAATCCACAATTTAAAATCCACAACGAAAATTAAAGAAACCACTGTATTTTAAGTGCAATTTGTGTGCAATTCCACACCACATAATTAAAGTATTTACTGTAATACTTCTAATAACATATGTTTGATCAGGGTGGATTAAACTTTACCATTCAAATTAACCATGAATTCTGGGAGATAGAAGAACTCTGGGATTAATTCCTTCACATCATTTGTATTGTTGTACATTGACTTCCATGTACCTGGTATTGAGTGGAATTGACGATCCGCAACATCAAATCTGTAAAAGAAACCATACACAATCAAAACAATCAATTAGAGATCCACTTAGTAAATGACAAGTACCCTCAATTAAAATGTGCTTATTTCAGTCTTCAACTATGGAGGTATGACACACGTCATCATATTTGTTAATCTATTTATCTCTTAAAATTGTTAAAACCCCTTGCAGGAAGAAGACATATTTAGAACTGTAAACTAGAATTTCTTTGTCGAGTCACAGAATTGAAAGAGATCAAATCTTATTATAAACTTACCTGCCACTTTGTAAAGCTATATGAAGCGTAGTAAATGGTTCCATTCTCAAGAGATAATGCATCACCGTGGCAGCGTTAGAATAATGTGTTCCGTAATGAAACTTCTCTATCACCCCACTGGGATCCTCAAAATGATCAAACCTATAAAATATGTTTAAATCAATTAAAGCTTATATCAATAACACTAAACATATCATTTCTAAGAATGGCGCAAAGATAGGACTTGAATCCAGGATTTCAGAGTACATAGTTCTATATCATTTATATGTCCCCTTTGTTTGATCAACTATGTACATTCAGCTTATATTATGTTAATAAAAATCACAACAAAACCCAGATCTCCAGGCTACAAGTCCTGCGCATCAACCACTGGACCACGGCCACAGCAAGTCACTTAGGAAACGCAATGTTTCAATACAGGATTTTACAGCTCCGAAATAAAATCCCATTAATAAAAATGATTAATTAAGACTATTAACAGCACATCATGCATTTACTTACTTCTCTCTCACTTCCGCTTCATTTTTAGGGTTCAAGACCCCAACAGGTTTCGAGAGATCCCTAAATATAGATGGGTCATCAAGGTCGAGTGTGTCAGACTCATAGTCACGAAGTATCCATGGAAACTGAAAATCAAACCAATGAACATCAAGCTACACAATAAAAAGATCTTGCTATCTTTAAAAAAAAAAATATCCATTCATGGCTTTTGTAATTTTTCGCCAACTGATAAAGATAAATTGCAACATCGGTAAGATTATCAAGTCAAACAGAGATTACTTAACTTAAATATGTCTTTGAAATGCCATACAAGAGAACTTGAATATGATGTACTTTCAATTCTAGCTTATAGGGCCAGACAGAGGTATGGCTTTGTTTATTTAATTTATTTGAGTTTAACACCATTTTTCAACTAACCACTGAACCACCGCCATGGACTCACGCAGGTATGGATTAGTATTATAACTTACCACTGGGTACTGACTTAGATCATTGTATGTCCTTCCAGCTATTGTGTTTAACTGCATCAAGTACTCAAAATTACTGATCTCTCTTTGTACCCATTTCTGATAAAACAATAAAAAACGCCAGAATATCATGTAGTACAGTGTATATGAACTGCAATGAACAGTTACTTGACCAGCTGATTGAGAAACTTGACAATTCTTTGATTAGTCCACAAATATACATTGCTTGACTGATCAACAAACATTACTTGACTGGTTCATAAGTAAACATTGCTTGACTGGTCCACAAATTATCATCGCCGGACTGGTCCACAAAATATACATAGCTTGACTGGTCCACAAATATATAATTGACTTAGACCTTCACAAACACAAAAGATATTTAACTTAGTCATCAAGGCCTTATCAAATTTTTTGTTGCAGGACAGTCCATGAGATTTACTGATAGTATCTCTTCAACTCACTCAAAAATACAAGCGTTTGTAAGATTCTGATTCTGGGTTACAAAACTTGAACCTAAAGAATTACTTCACTTTCCCATCACAAAAAATGACAATTAATGAAGTCTAAATGTGGCAAGAGAAGAAAAATCTAAATTTTAAGCATTCAACTGACATGACAACAAATTAAACATGAATCAGGCATAAAAATTAAATCATGAATGAACTTGTAGTTATCATACCTGAGTCAGGCCAGATGCCTTTAAAAGCTCTGCCGGTGATCTTGAACCATAGTATATCAAATTTGGTGGTCTTAGACCTAAGATTCTGCTGTATACCTTGTTTCTGACCTGCAAAAATCATATTGATTCATAACTTTACATGCAAACTTGGGTGATTTTAGTAATAATGGTGGAAAGAAATTTAATCACCTGTATTTTCATTGTAATGATAATGGATTGAACAGTTATATTATACTGCCATACATAGATATCTTCATCTAGAATTCCCTGATCGATCTATTCAATGCCATTTCTGAAGTACTGAAAAACAGACTTTGTAACATGAAGAAGAATTTACCTTCTTCTGAAAATTGAGGAAATAGTTGGTCTGATCAATCAAGAACAATTCTAAGGCAGATCTACGTAGATTGTAGCGTCGAAAATGGATTTCACGTAATTGTGGTAACCCCCATTTGAAATCCTCTCCACCTTGAAGGAAGAAAAATAGAATAAACTTTGCTATTTAATTCATTTCAAAAACAGTTCACATCAAAATTGTGAAGGATAACTAGACTTTCAAGTGGAATAGCACCCGTATGATTCAATCAATCAAACAAGTTAAAGTTCAATTTATCTTGTAAAGAAAGAACTAACTTTGTAAATGCTGGAAATATTTTATGGATTATTAAAGCCAGTTTCATTTGACAAACCTAGTGAGGTCACACTTAAACCATCATTTACAGACAGGATTGATTCCTATCACCTACCTTCTTCAGTTGTAGAACTACAGTCAAAGAAATACACATGCGTAGTTGTGACCTCTAGTCGACCTTTGACGACCTCTACCAAGGTCACAAGGTCACATTCTTCTGATAAAACCAACTTTTCTTTGTCTTGATATTCTTCAGTGTTTGCACTGCAAAAAATGAAAAATACAATTTCAAAAATTGCACAAAAATAATTTAAACTTATAAAACAAAGTAGGTAAGGATGATAAAGTTTTGAATACGGTGACCCAATCAATCCTATTCTTTAGTACAATTCTTATTTTTTTAACAGTATAAGTCCAAATTCTGAAATATCCAGAGCTAAATTACTAATTTCAACCAAAATTACGACCCTGGCTTTTGATTACTAATTTCAAACAAAAATATGACCTTGACCTTTGATTACTAATTTCAAACAAAATATGACCTTGACCTTTGACTTTAGTTTCAAACAAAATATGACCCTGACCTTTGATTACTAACAACATTCCAATCTTCATCACCAATCCCATCATCCCCTATGTTCTCCTTGGATACAAGAGCTTCCTTGGATACCATCAATTTGTTTAGTTCATCTGTTAAAGCTGTATCTTCCACTCCTAAATATTAAAACAACCTTTTATAATGTTTCCATAATTTTATACCTCTAGGCAACAATGCTTATCTAAACTTTTTTTAAATGTGGCCAAAATAATTCTATTGAGCTACAAACTCTTCAATTGACCAATGTTCTTTATGTGTACATAAACAATACCTCCAAACAGTATCATGTCATGATGAATCGTAAGTATGAATTTTAACAAGTTAATTATACATATAAACAAGAAGCTGCATTCAATAAACACATTTGCCCCAGAGGAAGTTTGACTTAACGTCGTATGGACAGACAGACTGACGACCAAGGCAATAACAATAAGCCACTACATCATTTAGTGCTGGGGCATGAAAAGTCAGCATTTGGACACAACGCAAAATTTTATGCGATTCCAGTATAGCCCCACCCCTGACAGTGGGTGGGGGAATAATTAATAAGGCAGATTTTTACCTAGGTTATCTCTCAGTAAACTGGCTTCTCTATGAAGATCAAAGTTATAATTCTGAATCAGTTTTACTTTCATGCGAGAAAAGTTTTCTTGATTTGACAACTTCCAATATAAAGGTGAAACATCCCTGAAATTGATAAAAAAATATTATTTAATTTTAAGTGTATATCAATGATTTCTATACAATGTCCAATTAGGAAAAAAATTGTATAAGAAATTTTTACAATCGGTCACTTAGATTTTTTATTTTATCAATGATTTCTATACAATGTCCAATTAGGAAAAAAATTTGTATCAGAAATTTTTAAAATCGGTCACTAAGATTTTTGATTATTTAATAAGAATATGACACCATTAAGATATTAGGACCAAAAATTCTATACAAAATATAAAATGTAGTACGGGTAATACATTTTGTATTTTAGAATGAAGTCATTAAACAAGATGGCAGTGCCCAGTACATACCGTTCAGCCCAGGCTCCTCTCTCGCCCGTATAGAAACGTTTAGCGGCCCTCCATTGCCTTAACGTAGCAGAGTGCTGGTTACGTAACTGAGTCGTAACATTTTGAAATCGTTTCTCCTCACTGGAAATTTTCTTACTAAATACATTCAAAATCTGGTCCTGGAAAAAGACAAACATAGGAATTCAATACATAGTGTTCAAGATATATTAGATTTAACATTATGGTGATCAAATAGCTATAAAAGGTAAAGATTTGTTTATTATAGTGTCACACCTATTGAAAGGAACAGCCAAGTTGGCTTATGATACACCTATCTTTGGTTTGCACAATACCTCCCAAATCCCTCATCTATAATTTATAATGCTAAAAGGACATATATAGTTATACCTTATATAATATGATACTGCTGTTTGAACTATATCTGCATTCATATGATATTGTAGCAAATTGCTCATCAGAATTTGGAACCATTTACCAAAACCAAGCTTATTTTAATGTGACTTTAAGCATATGAAATGGATATTTGTTTTAATATAATATAATAAAATAAAAAAATGCGATACGGCCAATACGAGACCTTCCGATACAATACGCATATCGTCCAGCACTGTACCGGTACGTACCAGTACGCTGCCATATCGGGACAGCCCTAACCTAAACCAGGCATATGAATTTTATCTATGTAAGTTCTTAGTAGTAAATTTATCCGTTTAACAACCCAAACCCACCAACGCATAAAATCATATAAAATAACATGGGACAAGTAACAAACTCCTCAAGGGGTACAGAATAAACTTTACCTCAAATTTCAGTTTACTTTCACCTTTCTCCCTGTTCCTTGTATGCATATTTACCATCATACATTGTTCACAATCAGACCAGAAATTAGCAATGTTGGCAGTAATCTCAACAAACACACTCTCTGTGAAATGCTGCTTCTGTGGTTCAACCTGAAAAAGTAAAGGAATAAACTAAAATCCCAAAAAACAATCATGTTGACCTTTGATCTTTGGACATGCCTGATGACCTTGACAAGTGATCTATGGATATGCCTGATGACCTTGACCTTAGATCTATGGACATGCCTGATCACCTTGACCTTAGATCTATGGATATGCCTGATGACCTTGACCTTTGATCTATGACATGCCTTCTTTATGATTCATCATCGAGACATTTAATGAAAAGACCAAAATAACCTTTCAGAATATTAACTAAGTAGTTTAAGTACAATGTACTAGCAAATATTTTACAACAAACAAAGCAATGAACTACAAATGAGCTTATTTCGAAGGTGGATTAACTGGGAACATGCTAATATGACAAAGTCTTCACAAACAAATCATAGCAGAAACACAGAAGATATTAAAGTAGTAGAAAAATCAAGCACAGCTTACATAATTTTCTATAAATATAATCCATTCCTCACTCTTGCAATACGTTTTAAAGTCATCAAAGAAAGTAGGACTCATTGTAGTTGATGGGAGATTCGGTAAGTTGATATCAAGTGACAAGAGTTGATAAGACTTGTCTATCAATGCTTTCATCACTGGTATAAGAAAACTGTAGTTATCTGTAGAATCTGAATAAAATGAAGGTCATATAGGAAGGTCAAATATTGTGCAGAGGTCAAATATTACAAAAGGTCAAATATTGCTAAGGTCAAATACTTTGAAAGTTCAAAAATTATTACAGATCAAGAATTATAAAAGGTTATGTGATATGATTATTCAAATACAAAAAAATGCTCTCGATATTTCATGTCATAAAATCTACGTACAGAGACTAGTCCAATCAATGTCAGTGAAATCATCTCTAAGAATGCCGTTGAATTAGACTAAGTAAGATAAATATAACATTCAGACCAATGACTGAAGTAGAAGATATATAAACTGTCATACCATCAACAGCTTGCACTATAACAGAGTTCAGATGTCCAATAAGAAATGCAGCCTCAGCAGAACTTGATATTAACTTTGTTTGAACCAACATATGCAGTCTGGCTGTAGCACTTGCACATAACTGTAAAATAAAACGAAGTCAGAATTCAGGATTAAAGATGTTCCGGGAAATTTTCATTTCATAAATTCCAGCACCAGGAAAATGCAAAAAATAAGGTGTAAAAAGATTCCAGGTTTCTGCTAACTCAACTGACCCTACATGTCCCGCTTAAGTGCCTAAATAGACTATTTACAGTCTCTGTCAATTGTTATGTTTTTGATGCTTTCATTTTCATATACTCTTCATGCGTACGAGGTTAAGTCAAGCAGCCACCAGGGGGCATATGTGTTTATTAAACACAGCGTCTTATTTTTATTTGTACTCACCTCAAGATTATTATTTTCAGCAAAAGCGAGGATCACACTGAGACCTAGATGAACCATTTCCTGCCAGCCAGCACCAGACTGTACGTCCCATACAGCCAGACTGTCTAACAGTTCCATCACATCTTCAAGCAGCTAAAACAATAGAACCAGTCCAAGAATAATATTTTATGTGCTTGCTTCGTTTTTCGTATTTCAGTAAGAAATTTTGCCACAAAAACTACCTACATTGATTTCAGATTACACCACAAGACTAACAGTCATGTAGTGGTACTTAACAGGTATAGTTAAGAATATTTTTCAGCGTTTCATTTCAGTATTTTTTAAACAAAACATCAGTTTTATCCCAGAGAGCAGTTAATCTGACCAATGTTCAGAGATTCTGTACCAGTACTAACCCTGTTCACCGCAAGCAACTGTCCACATCTCTATGTGATTCACTTAAATCAACAGTGGAGGACGACTGGCCTTAGATATGATTTTGTCAACAAATCATCACAGAAAACTACATAGGTTACAGCTTGATAAGATAACAGTGAATATACTCATATTATAACATACCACTTCACTATACATATTTCCCACAATGCTAGATTCATTCTTCACCAATGAGTATCTCACTAGACGTATTAGCTCAACTGCATTCTCCATATACGATTGTGAAGAGTGACCTGTACCATTGCAACAATAACAAATTAAAGAATGACTGATTAAAAGTTGTAACGAAAACACATAAAAATATTCTTAAAATTAAAACAGTATTTCTTCTCCTTGGTCTTTTAATGTACAAACAAAATAATTGTTTGTATGCGATAAAAATCATAGCCTAGTACCTAAATTCAAATAATGAATATTGGTAGCAATGTCTAATGTTTTATATGCAAACAGAAATAAAATGGAGATAAATCTGAATATGAATTCAGCTTACCCTAGTTGAATCGTTAAACAGTGGAATAAAATGCTAGGCAACACTTTATTCTGATAACTTGTAACAATCATGATAAATTACAGAGATAGTTTTTGTTCAAACTCTTTTGAGAAAACACTATATGGATATGAAAACAATGCGATTTTATACTTTTTAAAATTTAAGTAGCATTTCAAGTCAGATATAGCTTTATACACTTAAATAAATCAATAACCAATCAATTAATCAATTACAGATGTAAATACACACATACTATCATCATAAATACAATTAACAGGATCAATTAAAAACCAATCAATATCAATTAACATCTATAATCATCATAATCATCATTTTCAATTAGCTGAGACTTACCAGCATCTTTAATGTCTGACATACATGCATGTAACATCATCTCTAAAAGTCGTCTCTTCAATTCTTCTACAGGACAGATTAACTGATTGGACTGACTGATGTGATCTAACCATGAGAATACCTGACCCCTTTCCTGTCAAATCAAGTATAATTTGATATTAGAGAGTTAACATTTCACATGTGTTTAACGCTCTTTTCAACAATTTTTAGTTTTTTGAGTATACAGCAGCCAGTTCATCTAACCAGTTTTCCTGGACTGTATTCTAACCAGGGTCCGTATTCACAAAGCATCTTAAGATTTTATTTAACTTAAGTCGAAATTTTTACTTAAGTGTAAATTTTGTTCATAGTAGAAGTTTGTAAACCAGTCATCAGTAGTGAGAAAATGAATGATCATTTTCATAATTGGCATCTTTAGAACAAAGATAAAAATCATATTATTGTGATTTCCTACTTTATATTAGTACAAAAGAGTTAAGGAAAAAGTCGAATTTAAGGAAAAATATAACTTAAGTTAAAAAATTACTTAAGATACTTTGTGAATATGGACCCAGTACTTACTTATCCATCCATAAGGAGCTGGCAACTTCTCCACATAAGAAGGAAAATCAGATATTACAGGGATGAAGAATAGGAGAAAATAGTTGTGTTTACTGTTCCCCAACCAATCCTATTTGTGGGCCCCATCTATAGTTTCTAAATGCAAAATCTAAAGCATGAACATGCTTCAGGAGATTATATACCTCCATCAGTACAAAATGTTTGTTGATTACAAAACAATAAAGTTTTTTGACTGACCTACCATAATCTAATTCAGTTATTTTTTCCAGCCTAATATCAAATATCAAACAACACAGGGGACTAGTAAGATTTTGGAAGCTTTTAAGATTGGATGGAATGCATCTATCCATTATTTTGTAAAAGCAACAAATGAAGCAATACTTAAAAAAAGCTTAGACTGTTAAAACAATTTAATCCACAAACCTTCCATGCGGTTGTTTCAGATCCCTCGACTCCTGACCACATGATGGTATACACAACAACTAAAAGATTTTGACAGAGTTCATCAGAGTTCTCGACAACTTCCATTAAGAAACTACCCCGAAGTCCGAGACTGTCAAGCATCCTGTGTGTATTTTCTCGATGCCATGACGATGAAGAGATCGAATCTCGTCGTAATTCCACTTCCTCTGTAGACAAATCGAGAGCACTCTCACTCTGTGACATCGCTGAAATTGAGGAACAGCTTGCCTCTTTTTGAAGTTTTTTCTGTTCCGCAGCCCTCTGAGCAATCGTGCTCAGATCTTCGGCACTGGCACTAGAACTTCTACTCATCGTATGAAAATCGAACTCGGAAGGCGAGGAAACCAGATCACTGAATACGTTTGATCTCATGTACATAGGAGTGTTTGGTGTGTTAATTAAAGATGGAGAAATACCTTCAACATCCAATTTGGCGGCGGAGGAAGCATTAAGGTTAAGTAATGAGGGATGTTCTGGTTTAAGCGTGTCCATTTGTTCCCCGTCTGCACCAATGATGACATTTTTATTCTTACTTTCAGAATCACAAGATTTAGTTTCTTCAGTATTTTCACTCACAGGGCCACTCTCATTTGGTGTTTTCAAATACTCTTCATCTGCATTCCCAGTTTGACTACAGTTACCTTCAGATTGAAGAGTATCGTCTGATTCATTATCTAAATTACCACCCTTTGTACATGATTTATCACAGTTGTCTCCCTTAGCATTAGTGTTATCACAATCACTTTGATTATCCATGTTTATATCACAGTTATTAAGATCATTGTTCATGGTTGCCTTAGCAACAGGTTTGAGTATAAATAACTTTGTTAACACTTCCTGCCAGCCAAGTTGCTTAGCAAAATTTTTGGCGGCATTTGGTTTTGATGCGAGTATTGAGAGAAGCTGACGACTGGCCTCGAGTTTAATATCAAATCCACTAGAATAAATCAACTGTACAACAGCTAGAACAGCATTATAACTTGATAATGAGTCTGAAAGGTAATAATAAAATGTGATGTAAATCGAATTTGAAACACAATTCATTTGAGATTTTTTTTATCCAAGTCAAGTATCTGACAAACTATCAAATAAGGAGATCCACCTCTGTGGTTAATGTCGCTGACTTCAGATCACTATAACCTCTCACTGATAGAGGGTCGTGGGTTCGAGCTCCGCAACCGAACTCGTCTCTTTATGTGAGAAAGTAGGCTGTTGCTTACGGAGGATGGGAGTCTAGTACTGGTTCTTCCAGGGAGCGATGCTTAGGTGAACCTCATATGACTCTGACTGTTGAAAAGGGGCGTAAAACTCGATATAAACAAACAAAATCAAATAAGTAACTGCTAGGATATGCTTGGTGTAATTCATATTTGTATGAATGAATTGCAAATTGATGATAATTACCTGTGTTTGACACCTGTTCAATAAATCTCTTAATGGTAGGCCCGGAAACTTCGATACCGTGAATTAGACTGATCAATCCCAGATACCCACAATCCATCAGTCTTAATCTCGTCTTACTTTTCTCATACACACGGTCTGTCTTCAGTAATATGTACAATACCTAAAAATAAAGTTTTGATGATTTACGGCCCATTCAGTAATACAGAGCAAAAGATATAATGATAGTTAAATATAAGAAATATATTTTATTTGATCTAAAACAATATTTACAAATTGCCTTTCTTTAGCCACATCTCTTTTTCTTACATTTTGCAATATCATTGAAAAAATACTGTGCTATATTTCTATATGTACTTTGTGATTAAAAAAGAAAATTTCAGAATGTTTTTATTGCAAGTAAAAGTCAGTTTCACTGATAAGACATCTTTCTTGGGAAAATACGACCTACTTTTATTCTAACACCCAAAAGCTAATGGGACTTTGGGATGACACTTAATTGTATTTTCACTCATAAACAGTAAAACATGGTAGGTAGAGATTTGTTCTGTTAACTGCTTGTACAGAAAACGAACCTTAGCAAACCTACCTTGACAATCTTCTCATAATAAATAATAGTGAATCCCTTCAATGTTAGAAGACCATACAACATCTCCCCCATGTGTGGTTCAAACATCAGTAAAAATAACTGATCCTGTTTACGTCCCCCGTCTATAAGTGAGATCAACATGTCTAACACTTCACAGATCTGTAAGTTAAAATGTAAACTTATTTCATTCACAGACAGATGGACAAATTCAACTATGAAAAAACAGACAGATGGACAAATTCAACTATGAAAAACAGACAAATTTAGAGTTATCTAACTTGTCTGTCTGACGCCCCTGGAAACTTACATGAAGTTTCAAGTCAATCCTATAATTGGTTCCTGAGATATGTGCATGATATTAACTTGCATGCAAAACTTTAACAACTGCAAGAGCTCTCCATATTCTTTACACAGTCTAGCTAAAAATGATGCTAGCTCACAGAATGTCTGCAGTCTTATAGTTTCTGAGTTATGAGCTACATTAAAGTTTTTGCATGATCACAATACTTTCTTTTCTGCCAAGCTACCCCACATAATTCAGAGGTTGAGGACAATTTAACATAGGATGTAATATCTTCAGTCAAATTTGTCACGGACAGTGTGAGTCTTGCTCGGGGTTCGAACTCACAACCTCTTTATCAGTAGACAAATGCTCTAACCACTGAGCTAACCGGGTGGACTCTAGAAATCATAAGATACAGTCTATATGTAGAACAATAAGTATTACTAACCATACTTTCTTCTCTACAAGCCAGCATAAAGTTGAACAATATGTTGAGTTCTTCTGCTGTGATATCTTTGGCAATAAAATATTTGACGAGATTTAGAAGTGACACTCTGATAGTTCGAGCATCTTCCTCTGATAAAATACACTCATTGCTGTAAAGTAGTATATACAAAACATGAGCAGGTTGTGAAAATCTTATGTAAACATTGTAGGCTAAGTTATGTGTAAAATAAAACATGAAAACTATATGTGTAAAATATATGTGAACATCAAATGTGAAGGTATGTGATATTCTGATAAATACATGTAATACATCACACACTTTTACGTTCAGTATTTTGAGAAAATAGAATAGGAAATAATGTGTGAATATTGTCAGTGAATATAAGTTAAAATAGTGTTTAAAATTATTTTCTCTTATTACAGATTTATTGTGCATGAAAATTGAAAAGGCACTGTAAGTCAGGTGGTATACATATGTTAGGGGTTCACAGGATAAAAGTGCAGTTCATCATAGAAGTAATTAAAAGTTACATCAGGACTAAACTTTATCTAGGAATGATTTTACCTGTAATGAGATCTAATCACATCTAGGATGAATTGTACGCCAAACATCTTCCTGAAATGCCGTCTGTCGTCCTTAATGATAGTTGATAAGTACTGAATATGCCCTGAAAAACAAACATACATACATAGTCAGCTACATAAAACAATACTGTCATGAACATCTTAACTAAAAATATCTTAAATAAGTTAAGTTTAGTTAGTAAAAATTAAAACAAGCTTCTGATTGGTTGATTCAAATTGCAGTCTTGAAATCATCCAATGAAAATGCAACATTTTGAGGCTTTTATCCTAAGCTGAGTTTTTTAAGTTCTGTCAAAAGTATCTTTAAAACCAGATCAGTACAAGACATGATTTTACTTTCTTAGGATTGGAATCTAGAATTACACTAATGTTGAATGAAAATATTGTTTTGTCATGTAATATCTAAGGTCATCCTTCAAAATTTGTTGGTTGGCAGTAACGTGTCTGACATATAAAAAATCCAGCGACCAGAAAAATCTTCAGCAATTTTGTCAAAAAAATTTTTCTTATCAATTCCAGCTTTCATTTTCAGTACAAGCATAATAATGCTTTAAAAAAATTACAACATTCCAAACCACAGTTAAAAGTTTAGGCAACGTAACCGGAAACAAACATTTTGTTCACTGATTGCCTAGCTTTATATTTTTATGCCACAAACCTATTCTAACAGGAAAGTCGCTCCTACTCCATATACGAAAGTCAAACAATATACACTGATATATATGATGTAACATTAGCTTGTTAGATGATGCTGTGGCCTCTACCAGTAACTGAACTGACATTAAAACATTCACATCTATCAACTTTGAGTTCACCTGAAACACAAAAAGTTAAAACATTAGCCCACCTAGTTAGCTTCAACTATGCTTACCTACCAACGTAACAGCACACCAGCTTATTTAAAAGTACTATCTAATACAGTACAACATCTCCAGAGTGGCCCTCTCTTGAGCAACAACCTCCCTCCAACAACAGCATGATTTTTCCCACTGCACAATCTAACTATTAATTTAACCTCTTTAGAGCAAGAACCTCTCAACAACTACATAATTTTGCTACTCCCAAAGGATGGTGCTTTGGATAGGTTGCACTGCACACCTATTTTAACTACTTCCAAGGAAGAGCTACTTTATAAAATGTTTGAAGGTGTAATAGGAGGAGGAAAATAATGTACCCGATGCAGGGCTGGAACCTGCCACCTCCTGCTTGCAAGTCAGATGCTCTACCAACTGAGCTTATCAGGCTGGTGAATATCCCAGCCAAATCATAAATACAATATACAACACTGCTACAAAGGTATTTAAGTGTACCAAAGTGAAACTATAAACAAACATAAAATTTGCTACATACATACATACACAAGTCAACATAACTATATAAAAACACCTTTTCTAACGTCACTTACCTTCTGAAGAAGAGCGCCAATCACAGCAGCTCCATTAGTCTGTACAAACGTCTGTTGATTGACTGGTTTCGTTTGTATCATGTTCCTTAGCAACGTCAGAAAGCCAGCCACCTGATTCTGTTCTAATTTAGTATCTGGATGACAGAAATGATGATATGATTGTATGTAAAACAATTGTGTACAAATTCCTTAACAATAAGACAAAATAGAATTAAAATATTTAAATAAAACCATATTTAGGCCTTAATTTCTACATCTCACTAAAAGAATTCCTTCCTATGTTTTAGGAAAACCCTCAACAAATATTTTATCAAGCCTTAGTTTTCAAATCTCACAAAAAGATTTTTGTCGAAAATTTAAAGGAAAATCTCATATAATCATTCACAATCAAAGTACTGAAAGTACTCATAGTAACTGAACTTATGTAGACTTGCACTGCAACATGGAATGGGTACTAGTTTAACAATTGCATGATGGTTGTAGTACTTAGGTCTGCATCAAAATTCATACGCACCAAGCATGTGACGGCTATGGAACTATTGTTCAGTTCCCAAAAAAATAGGAAAAAAAATTACCAGCATAAGAGCTGCTTGGAACAACCATCCAATCATCTTGTTCTTTCATTGTATTTAAACTAGCTACTGCGTCGAAATCAGGACTCTTCATTTGTGAAGGTGAAGGCAGTCTGTTAACTTGCTCCAACAAGGGAAATAACACTTGTATACCACCAATACAGTTAATCACATCCTGAAAAACAAATAGAGTAAAATAAAATGGAAAACACATTCTTTCTAGAACACTGACTTTAATGGAAAAAAGTCAACCATGATTTATGAAATCAAATAAAACACACTCAATGCAGAGTGAGCTTCTTAGAGCATTTTATGCACAGAGCTTGTGATCAAAGTGTACATTTGAGTAATTTATTAATACTCAGCAATGACAAGTAATGCCTTTTTGTCTAAATAAGCAAAGAAATAAATATTGTGAATTGTTAGGGTATTATACCATTTTTCAATATAATTTCATTTTCAGCATAATTTCATTTTACATTATAATCATTCATTATCTTCAATCAAATCTCATCACAGACAACATGTGCTGTGCCCAGGACTGAAACTCACGAACCCAGGTACCATAGATCCAACATGGTACCAGTTGGCAAAATATGCAGGAATAATAAGCTAAGAGACCAACAATATTGTTTGGCAGAAGAAATGCAGTTTCGCAATTTTTACGTATGTCATTATACTAAGCCACTAGCCAAATGCACTGAGCAAGTAATTTCTATTTTGGCTAGCGAACTTGTGCACACAGACTTGTAGTTTAATCGCCCACTTCTCGTATATGCTAGTGCTTTAATGAAACTACATCTACCAATGATACTACAGTAAAAAATCAATTTATGAGATTTAATTAAGTTATACCTTTACATCCCATGTTATACATTTCTGTCCCAATAATTGTCCGTGGTTATGATTTGGAGATAAATCAATGATATGTGAATTTTTGCACAACTGAAAAAAAGAAACAGAAATATAACGAAAACTGCTTTCCAAGTAGCTAGAAAATATGTATAACCTACCTGTAAATAAACTTACCTGATCTATATGACTGTCAGAGTGATTATTGTATTATTATCTCTAACAATAACATTCCCCGCATTGCAGTTATTTGAATGTCTAGCAAGGCTTTTTTCCTTCTATAACAGGGGCCGAAATTCGGTGACTTCCCAAATGCAGAAAGGTTTTTTTCCCAATTTGGGGAAAGAAATTCCCAATAACACAATGCCATTCTAACTCAGTTGCCTAACCTTCTAAAAATTTGGCCAAACATCACGCTTGAATTTCCCAAAATGAAAGGCTTAGGTCCCTTCCCAATTTTTGGAAAAAAGGCGGCTGTCTTACTAGCTTACGGAAGGTCGGCGGTTCTACCCAGCTGTACGCCTGGGGTCTTCCTAAACCATTAAAACTGGAAAAGTTGTCAAATGACACTGGCTGTTGGTATGACGTTCCCCCCCCCCCCCTCTCCAGAAAAATAACAAGAAACTATAGAAACAAACCTATGTAAATACAAAATTATTTTAAAGAATAATACTCAATTCATCATTCAAATCTATACAATTTTGACTGAGTGATTTTCTAACGGTACAATTCCTGATCATAATCAACTTACCCTAGCATTATAACACAACACCATCTTTCCTTGTAAATCCTGCAGCTCAGACTCGTCAGTGTACACAGTGAGATTATTTGGTCCAGCCGTATACAATCTCTTAACCTGACTGGCGGTAAGCGCATCATGAAGTATTGAAACTGACCCGATCTGACCATTTAAGGGAATAGGGTTACCATGGATGTCGTCTTGGGACCCTGTAGCGATCGAACCCACACCTGGAATCTCGCCATTTGATTTAACGGCACTTTTGAAGAAATTTTTTAACGGGGATGTTTTCTTAACAGTCTGAGTGGATGCTGTTGACTCCGACAGGTCAGCCTGACTGTTCCATACCATAGTACCCACTCTGCATGATGTAAGGGGCTGCAATATAACATAACAATATATACATTAGTATTTGATACATCAATGTCTGTTCACTTGTATGTATCGTTTGAATCTGATTTAAACCCATTTATGAACAGTATTCATTTACAGCTAAACATGTGAACAAGGCCACCCTTCAGAAAGACAAAAGTGGCCTTTATTTGAATGTCATCTTGTTCTAAATAATCAATGTCAGTTATTAAAACATTGACCTTTATTTACAGGATGGTCTTTATCCAGAGACTTAGATACCTCAGTCTCCTTCTGAACTTCAAGAAAATTCAAATCAAGTAACAAAATATCTATAAGATTATAAAATATACTCAACAATTATGGATGCAATGAAAATTCAATACATTGTGCAATGCGACCCCTCCAGACCGGACCTCTCTTGAGCAAAAAACCTCCCTTCAACAACATCATGTTTTTCCCAGCACATAATTCAACAATTAAGTTTAACATCTTTAGAGCAACAACCTCTCAACGACAACATACTTTTACTACTCGTTAATACTTTGTTGCTTTGGAGAGGTTGCACTGTATTTTGTATTACTACTATAATTCTAGAAATCTAACATTTATGTACTTACATCAGCCATATTTGGATATCTTAGCTGTGAATTGTGCCTCTGTTTTCCATCTACGTACACATATAGTTGACTAGTAACAAATGGACGTTTAGAATTTGTGTGAACTACACATACATCATGCTGAAAATAATATTTACACCCATCTGTTATTAACATACAGTAGAAAACATTTTCAAATTCAATGATCATGATAAGCATATACTGCTGTTATTTAAAATGGTCATACAAGTAAACAAACATTTATTACTTATTTTTATTGACAATAGAACTGACTGCTTATCCCTGACTTCATACAAGTGGAAAAGCTGGTTTTCGGCAAACAACTGTCATTTAATCCATCTGTGCGTTCATAAACATTTATATCACATTTAAATTTGAAAGAATTACTGCATAACCAACATTTTAACTCAATTGCAGGTTTTTTCTGAAGACAGAATGAAATTTTGAGTATTCAGTTTCGGACAAATGAAATGTACTCACCCATTGGCCGTCTAATAA
Organism: Lutraria lutraria; assembly: GCA_964023205.1. Lineage (NCBI taxonomy): Eukaryota > Metazoa > Mollusca > Bivalvia > Venerida > Mactridae > Lutraria > Lutraria lutraria. Next base: position 3,603,399 of record OZ026851.1, on the reverse strand, counting down.
ATTTACATCAGGAACTGTAACTGCTTGATAATCTTTTTTACTGAATACAGCAACATTTACCTCCCCTGATTCATTCACAAAACATTCAAAACCACTTCCAAAGTTGGACAGAAAGCTAGAAAAAACCAGTTTCACACATGCATTTGAAACAAACTTAAAACAAGTACCAAAAATATACACAAAAAAGAAAAAAGACAAAGCTAGGTCAATACTCTTACATATCAATTCATTTAAGTAAAGAAAACTACATACACATAATAGTCACCCACAAGGCCAAATATGGATAAATTGAAGATTTTAAAAACGCGGATCTTAAAACCTGAATTCTCAGAAAACCAGATTAAATAAAAGACAGAGCAATAGTATCATTATTGAAAAGCATTTTTGAAGTAGGAGAATTTTTATCATGAAAAAACAATAACGAAGACTTGAATAAATACCTATAGATAATTCTCCGACATGGATGTTTCATCGATAATACATCGTACATATTCTTGTCCACATGAGAATTTAAACACAACCATGTATGAAATGAAAATGCAGGTCCTGGCCATTTTCTTATCCCTGGTAAATGTATACCCTACAAGAGAAAATTAATCAGCATCTTAAACAGAACTTTTAAATTAGGCTAGAAAGTAAATTGCGATGTTTATGATTACCCGAATGACTCTATATTACAGTATTTTGAAAATAATCAGAACATTGTAATTGAATATAAATAACTTCTCCTTTTTGAATTTGAATTCATACAAAACTTCACTACTTTAGAGCAAAGTTGGACAAAATTACATGTGCAAATTATTTTTTGTTATACTTTTTAGTTCAGTACACATAAGTTTGTTTTGAGTTTATACTAACATCAGTAGGGTCCTGTATATTCTTCTGGGCCAAGTTCAACAAATTATACTCACTAATAACTTTTTTTGGGGGTATTTCTGAGAATAACATAAAATGTTATTTTTAGTGCACACTTACATCAGTAGGATCCTGTATGTTAAAGAAATGCAATGCCCCTTCTTTTCCCTCACGTCTGGCCATTGATGACATAGTACGCATCAGACGGCTACAGTATGGATTCTACAAATGTACAATGAAGAGGTATGTTAATGTAGTTTCACTTATACAAATTTACTAGCTTCTTTTCAATAATTTATTCAGGATATAAATTTAAAAACCCTAATCATTGACATGTTTTAAAAACAGCACATCCTGAATTAAAACAAATAATTTCGTCCCTATCTCTGCCTTGAAAAGTCACAACAGAAATTCCTACAGAGGTTAAGAAATATTCTGCCAGACTATTTGAACCATATTAAGTATCATAAAATATTTTAGTCATATTAAGATTTCATAGATCGTTCGCTATTAACAAAAATAATGAAGAAATAGAATGCATCCTGATATTTTTTCATAAATTTGAGAATTATGAGCAATAAATATTAATCATGACCTTAGTAAATTTTCAAAATATTTGCAGACTACCTACCTGATTTTCTTCTTCATCTAATCTCAATGAACCAATCAATTGCTTTAATTCTATAGCTGTAATAGACTGTGTCCCAAGTGATTCCAAAAGTCCAATGAGATGACCTGTATAAAACAGAATCACAGTCTAAGTTACACATTCTTTTTAAAAGCCACTTTTACAGAATGTATAAATGATAAGTGTATGGGGCCTGCACAATACAGTTTCTCAGTTTTAACATATATCAAGTTTCATTGCATTCGCTTAAAAAAATGTGAAAGTAGTTATCTCCACAAACTTTTATGCGGACGGACCGACCAATATACACTCTCTCAAACTTCGTTTGCGGGGGTATATTGATAGAAAGTAGGCTAATCACTCATAAAAACTACAAATCAAGATTTGACATACACAAGTGTTTCACTTACACAGGGGTAGATAGTTACAGGTAACTACATTGTTCATACATGTTTAGTGTTTGCAGAATTGTACTGCTGCAAGTATAGCAAAGATAGAAAAATTTCACTAGATTAAACATGCAGTAAAATTAAAATACCGCCTAAAAAAAAAATTATAATCTTCATTTAATCTTAACAAATTAACATATCAACTTAACATGTTAACAGAAAAAAGCTGATACAGTTAAAATCGGGAAAGAAAAATCACTTACTGACGGCAGTTGGGTCAATCTGCCTCATTCTGGATAACACGGACAATATTGCACCGATCATACCATCATTACAACAGTTCATCTTGTTATTATGATCGCTACAGCATAACTGACGTAAATGTTCAGTCAACCATATCTGTAGGTCATGTGACTGCAGATCAGGCACCCATTGGCTGAGCATAATAGCCGCATGAGTGTTGTGTACTGTGAACTGTTTATCTTCTTCATATATGCTCTCCACAACCTGTGTAATAAAGAAAATAAAAATAAAAAAACTCACAACGACCCTATTTGCAATGAGCATGTATTCAGAAACAAACAATTTTCATGCCTAATGTGTGAATAAGATAAAGAATTTATGTATGACATAAAATAACATATTCAAATACATTCGTCAATGAAACTGTTGTCAACAGATATTATAAATTAATTTTAAATTTTGTCTATTCAAAATAAATCTTTGAACTCAGCATACTGGTACTTAAGATGTACAACAACTGACCACGTTCAGAAGAACATCATCTTTGGTCAGTTACTACGGCAACCAGGTGAAGCAGTTTTAATTAGCCTAAGAAATGCTAAAATCAAAGTACTGAAAGTACTCATGGAAACTGAACTTTACAAAGACTTGCACTGCAACATGGAATGGGATCTAAGTTAACAATTGCATGGCGGATGTAGAAAAAGTAGTATGTTGAAAAATAAGCGACTCAGTTTCAAATTTTCGGGCTCTTGCCCTTCAGGATTTATTTCCTTCTGCATGAACAACATTATGAAAAAGCAAAATGGATACTTCTTGAATTCATGCAGAAGGAAATAAATCCTGAAGAAGGGCAAGAGCCCGAAAATTTGAAACTGAGTCGCTTATTTTTCAACATATTAAATACAACTTTCCAATGAAAAAGTAGTAGTTTGGTCCGTATTAAAATTCAGACACATATAGAGACGGCTATGGAAAGCTGAACTATCATTCAGTTTAAAAAAAAAACAATAATTTTATAGCGACTGACCACAGAATTTCAGAAGATCACTTAAACATGACTTACCAAGTTAAGGACGGACTTTAAAAGTTCAACAGAAGGTTGGCCGAGGCTTTTGAGAACATCCAGAAATCTCTCATACCCGATCCGAAGTTTGAATCTCTCCTTGGCAACAGACGAGCCACTGAGGACAGTGTTCAACACCCTAAGTATAGTCATACCTAGAGTTTGAGCTCCTGTTCCAGTCAGCTGATAAAAACAAAAAAAATCATGATTTTTTTCAAAGGGGTTTAACGTCATACCCTAACTATCAGGGTCTTTTGGCATCTTTCCAGCTTTGGCAGTCAAAGAAGACCCCAGGCATCTATCTAGGTTGGACGACAAGCCTTCTGTATGCTAGCAAGATAGCTTCCTCACATGTGAAATTTGTTCAGTCCAGTACAGGATTTGAACTCTCACTGAAGAGAAGCTTGTGATTACTTATAGTCACAGACTATAACCACTCAACTACAGACGCCCCTCATTTTTTATTATGTGTCCCATGATGCTATGCCAATTTGTAACTTTGATCTAAATGCAATGGAACAACATGATGGTTGCATGCCAAGAATAAGGTAAGATATAGCGAGTACAAGTCAAATAAATGTTGCAGAACTTTTTTTTTCATACTTTGAAATACATATTGTACAAATCTTCATAAGTATAATAATGTGTTCTAATGTTCTACTCGGCTGTACCTCATGTCTAGTTTTCTTGAACACAAAATCTTAATCCAATGTAGCATGATTTGGCTTAATGCCAAGATTTGTAATTCAATAGAGTTTGAATAAATAGAATAAAACACTCACTGAAGTTTTCTGTAAGAGCGAAACAAACCCATCAAATGTGCCGCCACCAACCAGTATCACCTTCAGAGCACTCTTATCTTCTTCACAACCTAACATCTCATTTATGGCACCTAGATACATACATGTATACAGCATTTTTTAATAAACAACAACATATGAATTTTGATAGAGTTTGAACACATTAAAATACTCATTGAACTCTTCTGCAACAGGGAAACTTAGGTACATCCATGTAATACTATATAGTATTTAATAAATAAATAGTCATTGATACAAAAATCAAAGGGGTTTAACGTCGCACGGGTCGTTAGGCGACTCCAGCTTTAGCGTTCGAGAATACACCAGGGTTACACCTGGGAAGAACCACAGCCCATAGGTAGGTTAACTAGCTGGAAAGCTTCCTCACATGTGTAAATTTTGTCTGGTCCCAGTTAGGATTCAAACTCACAGTGGTAAGGGGTAGTGATTAATAATCAGAGACTATAGCTACTTGGCCACAGATGCCCCTCGTACAAAAATCATTACAATCTGAACATATTAAGACATAAACTTATGGTATCATTTACATTATCAATAAAAATGGCTTTCCATATCATATGTCAATTAACAATTAAATATTTTGTATGGAGTTTATCAAACTGACAGGACACGTCAACACAAGAAAACAGCAAAGATTTTTAAAAAAATGGACAATGTTGGGAAAAGCATACTTTGATAAAAAGATTTTCTTGTTTTATAAGAATGCTGTTGATTATTGGAATAGGGATCAAGTTGGCAACATGCCAGGAGTTACTCACTTATCATAGCTATCTGTAAGGAGATACTCACTTAGCATTGCTAACTGTAAGGAGTTACTCACTTATCACAGCTAAATGTAAGGAGATACTCACTTATCATAGCTAACTGTAAGGAGATACTCACTTATCATAGCTAACTGGAAGGAGTTACTCACTTATCATAGCTAACTGTAAGGAGATACTCACTTATCATTGCTAACTGTAAGGAGTTACTCACTTATCATAGCTAACTGTAAGGAGATACTCACTCATCATAGCTAACTGTAAGGAGATACTCACTCATCATAGCTAACTGTAAGGAGATACTCACTTATCATAGCCAACTGTAAGGAGATACTCACTTATCATTGCTAACTGTAAGGAGTTACTCACTTATCATAGCTAACTGTAAGGAGATACTCACTCATCATAGCTAACTCTAAGGAGATACTGACTTATCATAGCTAACTGTAAGGAGTTACTCACTTATCTATGCTAACTGTAAGGAGTTACTCACTTATCATAGCTAACTGTAAGGAGTTACTCACTTATCATTGCTAACTGTAAGGAGTTACTCACTCATCATAGCTACCTGTAAGGAGATACTGACTTATCATAGCTAACTGTAAGGACTTACTCACTTATCATAGCCAACTGTAAGGAGATACTAACTTATCATAGCTAAATGTAAGGAGATACTCACTTATCATAGCTAACTGTAACGAGTTACTCACATATCATTGCTAACTGTAAGGAGTTACTCACTTATCATTGCTTACTGTAAGGAGATACTCACTTATCATAGCCAACTGTAAGGAGATACTCACTTATCATAGCTAACTGTAAGGAGATACTCACTTATCATTGCTAACTGTGAGGAGATACTCACTTATCATAGCTAACTGTAAGGAGATACTCACTTATCATTGCTAACTGTAAGGAGATACTCACTTTTCATAGCTAACTGTAAGGAGATACTCACTTATCATAGCCAACTGTAAGGAGATACTCACTTATCATTGCTAACTGTAAGGAGTTACTCACTTTTCATAGCTAACTGTAAGCAGATACTTATCATAGCTAACTATAAGGAGATACTCACTTATCATAGCCAACTGTAAGGAGATACTCACTTATCATAGCTAACTGTAAGGAGATACTCACTTATCATTGCTAACTGTGAGGAGATACTCACTCATCATAGCTAACTCTAAGGAGATACTCACTTATCATAGCCAACTGTAAGCAGATACTTATCATAGCTAACTGTAAGGAGATACTCACTTATCATAGCCAACTGTAAGGAGATACTCACTTATCATAGCTAACTGTAAGGATATACTCACTTATCATAGCTAACTGTAAGGAGTTACTCACTTATCATAGCCAACTGTAAGGAGATACTCACTTTTCATAGCTAACTGTAAGGAGATACTCACTTATCATAGCCAACTGTAAGGAGCTACTCACTTATCATTGCTAACTGTAAGGAGATACTCACTTTTCATAGCTAACTGTAAGCAGATACTTATCATAGCTAACTGTAAGGAGATACTCACTTATCGTTGCTAACTGTAAGGAGATACTCACTTATCATAGCTAACTGTAAGGAGCTACTCACTTATCATAGCCAACTGTAAGGAGCTACTCACTTATCATAGCTAACTGTAAGGAGTTACTCACTCATCATAGCTAAATGTAAGGAGTTACTCACTTATCATAGCCAACTGTAAGGAGATACTCACTTATCATAGCTAACTGTAAGGAGCAACTCACTTATCATAGCCAACTGTAAGGAGATACTCACTTATCAAAGCCAACTGTAAGGAGATACTCACTTATCATAGCTAACTGTAAGGAGATACTCACTTATCATAGCCAACTGTAAGGAGCTACTCACTTATCATAGCTAACTGTAAGGAGCTACTCACTTATCATAGCTAACTGTAAGGAGCTTCTCACTTATCATAGCTAACTGTAAGGAGTTACTCTCTTATCATAGCTAACTCTAAGGAGTTACTCACTTATCATAGCTAACTGTAAGGAGATACTCACTTATCATAGCTAACTGTAAGCAGTTACTCACTTATTATAGCTAACTGTAAGGAGATACTCACTTATCTTAGCTAACTGTAAGGAGATACTCACTTATCATAGCTAACTCTAAGGAGTTACTAACTTATCATAGCTAACTGTAAGCAGTTACTCACTTATTATAGCTAACTGTAAGGAGATACTCACTTATCTTAGCTAACTGTAAGGAGATACTCACTTATCATAGCTAACTCTAAGGAGTTACTAACTTATCATAGCTAACTGTAAGCAGTTACTCACTTATCATAGCTAACTGTAAGGAGATACTCACTTATCTTAGCTAACTGTAAGGAGATACTCACTCATCATAGCTAACTGTAAGGAGTTACTCACTTATCTTAGCTAACTGTAAGGAGATACTTACTTATCATAGCTAACTGTAAGGAGATACTCACTCATCATAGCTAACTGTAAGGAGATACTCACTTATCTTAGCTAACTGTAAGGAGATACTCACTCATCATAGCTAACTGTAAGGAGATACTCACTTATCTTAGCTAACTGTAAGGAGATACTCACTCATCATAGCTAACTGTAAGGAGATACTCACTTATCTTAGCTAACTGTAAGGAGATACTTACTTATCATAGCTAACTGTAAGGAGTTACTCACTTATCATTGCTAACTGTAAGAGTTACTCACTTAGCATAGCTAACTGTAAGGAAATACTTACTTATCATAGCTAACTCTAAGGAGTTACTCACTCATCATAGCTAACTCTAAGGAGTGACTCACTAATCATAGCTAAATGTAAGGAGTTACTCACTTATCATTGCTAACTGTAAGGAGTTACTCACTTAGCATAGCTAACTGTAAGGAGATACTTACTTATCATAGCTAACTCTAAGGAGTTACTCACTCATCATAGCTAACTCTAAGGAGTGACTCACTAATCATAGCTAAATGTAAGGAGTTACTCACTTATCATAGCCAACTGTAAGGAGATACTTACTTATCATAGCTAACTCTAAGGAGTTACTCACTTATCATAGCTAACTGTAAGGAGATACTCACTTATCATAGCTAACTGTAAGCAGTTACTCACTTATTATAGCTAACTGTAAGGAGATACTCACTTATCTTAGCTAACTGTAAGGAGATACTCACTTATCATTGCTAACTGTAAGGAGCTACTCACTTATCATAGCTAACTGTAAGGAGCTACTCACTTATCATAGCTAACTGTAAGCAGTTACTCACTTATTATAGCTAACTGTAAGGAGATACTCACTTATCATAGCTAACTGTAAGGAGATACTCACTTAGCATTGCTAACTGTAAGGAGATACTCACTTATTATAGCTAACTGTAAGGAGATACTCACTTATCTTAGCTAACTGTAAGGAGCTACTCACTTATCATAGCTAACTGTAAGGAGCTACTCACTTATCATAGCTAACTGTAAGGAGATACTCACTTATTATAGCTAACTGTAAGGAGATACTCACTTATCTTAGCTAACTGTAAGGAGATACTCACTTATCATTGCTAACTGTAAGGAGCAACTCATTTATCATAGCTAACTGTAAGGAGATACTCACTCATCATAGCTAACTGTAAGGAGATACTCACTTATCATAGCTAACTGTAAGGAGATACTCACTCATCATAGCTAACTGTAAGGAGATACTCACTTATCATAGCTAACTGTAAGGAGCTACTCACTTATCATAGCTAACTGTAAGGAGATACTCACTTATCATAGCTAACTGTAACTCTACTTGCGGTCCATCTTCCACTTCTGTATCAAACTCAACCAATACATGCATGTAACCTTCCATAATCTGATTCACCTCAACTTGACGCTGAAAAAATTCAGAATTTGAAATTCCCAGTGATGATATTTAAAAGAGTCTTGACAAACATGTTGATTGTATCAATCTAAAATACAAAATTAATGATCTAAACAAATAAATGATACATCAAATGGTATGAAGAAACAGGTAAACAAGCTAATAGACAAAGAAACATTTATTTATTTCTTCGGATTTACTGCCAATTTCAATATTATTTCAGTCATATCGTGGCGGGCAGTTATCCTAACCAGCTTTCCTGGTCTTCATTTAGGCCTTAACCAGTATTAATCACATTTCATCCGCAAGCTTCTGTCACCGCAAGCTTCTGTCAAGCTACCCTACATGATTCAGAGGTGGAGGACAATTTAACATAGGATGTAATATCATCAGTCAAATTTATCACGGACAGTGTTAGCCTTGCCCGGGGTTCGAACTCACAACCTCTTGATCAGTAGATCAACTCTCTAACCACTGAACTAAACAGGTGGACACAAGAAATAAAAAGTTCTCACCTGATCTGGACTACAACAATGTATTACATGGATCATGTGAATCATACATTTCAGTACCAGTCCAGTGAGCTCACTCATCTCCTGTCTTTGTTCATTGGTTGGTTTGTCACAGTCTTTCATGCCTAATATTTTCAGGAGAACATCTAATGTAGCGGGAGTGACTGCACATAAGGCATTAGGCTGAAACACAAGTGAAAGCAGAATATGATACAGTACAATGTATTGTGAATATCAATAAATAAAGAAAATGAAAGTAGAATATGATACAGTATTGCGAATATCAATAAATAAAGAAAATGAAAGTGAAAGTAGAATATGATACAGTATTGTGAATATCAATAAATAAAGAAAATGAAAGTGAAAGTAGAATATGATACAGTATTGTGAATATCAATAAATAAAGAAAATGAAAGTGAAAGTAGAATATGATACAGTATTGCAAATATCAATAAATAAAGAAAATGAAAGTGAAAGTAAAATATGATACAGTATTGTGAATATTAATTAAAACAGTAAAACCTTGGAGTCAAAGACAGTGACTTATTCAAGAATAACTTGATTTACTTGTCAGTATGAAACCTGAGCCCAATGGTACAAACTGACTAATGCTGACAATATTTGATTAATCATTCATTTGTTAAAATAAGGAAAACTAAATAAAATAAGTGTTTTCACAATTATCATCAAACAGGACATACGAGGGGTTATCCAAAAATACGTGGTCTTTTGTAATATCTTTTGAACGGCAACGTTTAGTGTGGTGGAACTTTATCTGTAAACATTTTAATGTATTGTTACTGTCTTTGTGTAACTACAGATTAATATGTGTATAAATAACAAATTTATACTGGTTTAAAACATGTACCTAAACGATAACCGGAGCACGCTAAAATAAAGAAAAAAATGGACGTCATATTTTGAGTTTATGACAAAAATTAACGTAGAAACCCCGCTAAACGTTGTTCATTTGTTCCATAACATCAAATTAGCTATAATTATGTGGTTTTATTGGATGTCATATCAGTTAATATAATGTAGATATCGTTAGAAAACAAGAGGCCGCTATAGATACGATGCACAGAATGACGTAATATTGAAAAATAAAAAGCGCGCTATTATACGTTTTGTATGAATTTAGTAATGACACCATGACAGATTTTAGATCAAATGCAACAAGCAAGTTCGAGAAGGCAATTTTGCGTTCACTGATGTTTAAATGGCACAAAAGGTTCAGTGAGGTCCGTGAAGATGTTAAAGACGATACCGGGTACGGGTGGAAAACCATTTTTACCTCAACAATGACGACGTCAAGGTTTGTGGTGATAGTGACGGACGTCAAACTATTGTAGAAATTGTGAGGTTGTTCAGCTGCGGTTATGAAACATTATGGCGCATCCTCCATGAACATCCATTAATTATTACTGACACAGACCTTGAGTAGTCACTCATGGATCTCAAGATAGTTCCACATCCTGCCTACTCACCAGATTATTCCCGGGGGTAGCATATTCACACAATTTATAGTATTAATGTAACAACAATGTCAAAACAAAACAATAAAACTATTTCTTAATAAATTAAACTTTTGGTAATATTGATAATTAATAATATTTGTATGTTTAAATAAATAAAGATATTAATATTTTTTGTAATTCAATAGATCTAGTAACAATATCAGTTAATCTAGAGGTTAAGAGACAATTGCGGGGCCATTGAATTGATTCCCTTGCAGACTTGCTGAACGCCACTAAACATATTTGTCTGGTCTCGGTGAATCATGGTTACCTAATATGTACGATCGCTTGCAGGCTTGCGGAGATCATTTTGAGAAACAGTAACTTAACATGTGGTGTTGATGCTTGTAACGTTAGGCTTTTCTGACGTTGACGTCAGATTATTTTCCGAGTGCTCCACAGTCGCCAAGATGTGTTTACGTAAATTCCTATATTTTAATAAAGAATACAGCTATATATATGAAAATTTCTGCGTTTATTTATTATATTTTCTTCTAAGTTGTGTACAAATTTCGGCTAAATATCTTAAATAGCTCTTACACAATAAAGACAGTCCACGTAATTTTGGATAACCCCTCGTACATAACCTTTCAGTTTACTACCATTGTATACCAGGAAACCACATATTATATCATGTAACAAATTAAGAAATAAGGTTTTATCTAACAGAATTTTACAATTAGAACCCTTATGTTATTTACCAGACTTATCATTTACCTGAGATCCAGAGATTATAGCACCAAACACATGTATAAGATGAACTTTAAGCTCAGATGGTAACCATGACTTTTGAAAACATTCTGTAATAAATATATTCATTACTTACAGATACAGTTTAGCTCCCATTTACTTGAATTACCACCATTTGTTTCATAATCATGTCATAAATACATCTAGTGATGTACAGAACTCAAATTTATTTACTGGTTTAAATACACAATTATTCCTTGAAATTTTTAACTATTAACTGACAATTAATTGATGTCATTATTTTTGCAATTTGAATACTTACACATTATTCCACCCATAATATATCAACGCATTCTCTTTCAGATATAAATATTGTGACGTTGACAGTGACTGGAATCATAGAACTAATTGTCAAAATAAGTATGAATTATATTATACACATTATCTTCAGACAAATCATTGCATTCTATTGATAGATACATAATCATTGTACATACCATGAAAGAAAGGAATGAACTCAACATGCAACATGGCAGGCTTGTATTTCAATCTGGACTGGTCCACTGTCCATCTGCAGAGAGACAAAAAATAACAAATACAATAAACCGGTCAGTGATTTTACTAGTATTTAGAAAGAAAAAGGTGACAACAAAAATTGCATCGTAAATTTGCTATACTGATAAAAATATAATTAATACTATAACTTATTTAGTATCGGGTACATGAATTTCTTATCTTTTTTAGGTATTATATTTTTAAAATTACCCTTTTTTTATATTAAATGAATGAGAAAACTAATGTCTGATTTCAACTGATATTTTAATATGGCGAAAGTCGAAAATTTTGAAAAATGGAAAATCTTAACATCGGTGCAGTAACAATATAAACAATAACAACCAGTATGGTCCAGACCTGCGGGAAAAAAACGACATTTCGGCATTTTTCTGAAAACTTGCACAAAAATAGTTCAATATAGAACAATATTTACCCTTTCAATCTTTGTCGCCATATAAAGTAAGGATCATACAAACATTCAAAGAAATGAATGGCGAGTTGTAACAATATAATGCACTGATTTCTTTCATCTTCATCTTTCAAATCTTCTATCTGAAATATTGATGGAAAAAACTTAAAAACACACCAACCAACACTTGAACAGCATTCATCAAACATGTTAGATCCACAATGGAAATAAGAGTATTCTCTTTTTGAGTTAACCCTGGTGCTGGTGTACATGGCATGGTATTTTCTATCTTATATTATATAAGATTGTTTTCTTATCTTTTCGGGGAAGGCATTAGTATGGGGAAAGAGAGAATTTTGTTTGTTTGTGTTTTTCTCTAGAAATCTAGAATCCTTATCTCTATATGTTCTGTTGTTTATTAAAGAATAAAAGTCAGAAAATATATATGTAATGAACATATACCTTATTTACAGCAATTGCGGATTTATTAACAATATGGCTGACAAACTCACAGGAAGCTACCAGGGCTACGTTGTCATAGTTCCTGTAAAATGCAAACAACACACATTCTGTTGAATGAATTTTTAATATTCACAGGTGCTTGAATATATTATCTTTTTTTCGGAGAATATATTTCATGATATTCTTCCAATTGATTTACTTTGAAAACATTTAACATGTGTAATTATCTAGTATGAATTTGCTATGTAACGTCAAGTCCTCACAAGAGTTCACAACTGCTGTTGTCAGGTCAACAAGACAGCAGGTCCTCCACTGCTCCAACACAGCCAAATCAACATACAGTACAACCTCTCCAGAGCGTCCCTCTGTAGAACAACAACCTCTGAGCAACAGCCAATATGTGCAGCTCCCACAGGGTGTTGATCTACAGAGGTGGTACTGTACATGCATTATCTAGCCCAAAAAATCTCTCAGAAGACTTGCTTCCAAAAAATTCATTAAAACTCAAGGATGTTCTTTTTCCCCATTTGAATGGTATCAACAAGTGATTCGAACTGAGTTAACATAGAAATTTGAAGACAAGAATATGATAATTATGAGTTATCCTTTGCATGCACTAAAGAATACATCAGCTGTTTGACCTAGAAGTGAATTCAATGGGGCAACAAATTTTACCTGCACAGAATAATAAGACAACGAATAAGGTTAGCTGCAGATTTAATGGTTTCTTTATCATCTCCATAACAACACAGATTGAGTTGATTGCCTAGCACCTGCAGAATCCCGTCTGGCAGCTTGGTCAAATGTGGCCCCTCTTCTGAAAACCTATGAAAAAGGGAACCAAGAATAAACCACAATGATAGGGATGTATAATGTGCTCTCATTATAAGAGAAATCATTATTAAAAACTGAACATTTCAAAAGTTTCAAGTAAACCATTCCTTTAAATATGACATGTCATTGATTATTTATAACAAAATGTGGCCTCCATTGACAAGTTTGAAGGTCATTTTGTTATTCCCTATATTGCTTCGCCACAACCATAAAAGTAAATAGGAGATGCAGCCTTCGCAAAACAGCTGGACCGATGAGATAAGATTCTTTACCAGACCTACACACAATCTAGCAGACAAGTCATTCCGTCCAGCGCCTTTAGTGAAGTCTGGGAATGAAAATTTTATAAAAACTTACCCATCACTGAGATGCTGAAGATCACAGTCTACTAGGTCACTATATGTACCTACAAATAACTCAATATAATCCTTCAATGCTTTAGGATCAGTCTGAAATATACAAAATGAAATCAAATAAAATGACAAGTGTTGCCATTGAAATAAATGATATCTCTCCCATTCTTGTTGGGGGGTGAATACCAAAACCGAAATCAGAGAAGACGTAAAAAAAACTAGAAAGTATTGACAACAGCAAGGACTTATATACATACATGGATTCGCAACTGCTAAAAATAGCTCAAACGATATCGTTCGGCGATCCCACAATGCATTGCTATGTACTCGGCAATGTCCGACAGCTGTAATTGGGTGTTTACGAATTTGATTATCCTAAAAAAACTCTGGCAATTTGGCACGGGAAATTGGTAAAGGATGCAACAAATTCCTTAAAGATATTGAGATACATTTATAATCCACAAAGTCTAAGTATAAGCATAGAAAAAGGCATCAGTCGAACATTTTAAATTCCAAGATGGCGGACATCTATTATAATCCTTTCGTCTCCGAGATTAAACATTCGGAATACCACGGATATTTTCGCTGTTATTATCATTCGGACTATCACGGATACTTTCGTATTTTCGCTTTTGTAAACAATAGCTTGTATTCCCATTGATTCACGTCTTATTATCGCGGGATTTGATTACTTTAAACTGTTAATACGGAAGTTGCGAATCCATGTATGTATATAAGTCCTTGACAACAGCCCTGAGTGAAAATTTAAATTACTTGTGTTTTAATTCAATTAAATAAAGTTTGAATTTGATCATCATATCTGCATAATTTAATCTTTATTAACAGAATACTGAAATTACTACAGTCAAACCTGAGACATAATGTGGCTTTTATTGACGGGTGGCCATTATATTAACTTAATTAATCTTTCAAGAGCTCTTTTGAGGTATTTTGTTCTAAATAATCAATGACAGTTTTTAAAAGACTGGTCTTAATTTACAGGGTGGCCTTTATTCTGAGGTGGCCACTGACACAGTTTTGACTGTAATTCCAAAGGCTGCTGAAAACTAGTCATTCAGAACAAGGCTACAAGAGATATTTGTTCTATTCAATGTGGAATGTTAAATTTATACTCATCTTACAAACACACAGGTAAAACTAAATCAATGCAATTGGCAAGGAACCAAAGTCAATTCATTACATCAATACTAAATATAAACCATACAAATACTCATAGTCTGATTACTGAAGAATTAAAAAATACATAGAAATTCCTTCATTTTTTATGAAAGAATAAATAATTTATCAACAAATTCAAAGCTGTCAATTTATTCAATTATTGTACTTTATCTGTAATTCTATTAGTAACACAAAAAAACTATTTGCAAGCAATCCAAATGTGAATGTACAAGTTTACGAAGGTAATATAATGGAATCCAAATCAAAACCGAAACATTCGTTGCGCACGTAACATCTTGTGGTTTCACCGGCTGCACGAGTCAAACGGGAAACTACCTAGTTTTACCTGGCTAATTAATTTCTGATAGAAAATAGATCAACGATACAGGAATCGCAACCGTTGCTATTGGGTACGTACCTTCGATGTGTATATCATCCAAAACTCAAACAACTTCTCCTTTGCGTTTAATTCACTCATTTTTCTGCGTAAATAGTCTTTTTCATCGCGAAAACACACTTCCGCAATGAATAAGAATGGGGTCCGAAGGAATCCGATACTGGTTGTGACTAAAAATCGTCTACAACCGTCGACAATTTACACTTTAAACACGATTAATATAAAGAAAATCAGTGATTTCTTTGGCCGAAATGTTTCAACCTATTCTGATTCTTGCTATTTTCTAACGCAGGACTAAAAAAGTAACCCATGGTTTGAAAATATTTGCTTGCTAAAAATCATTACGGTATTACTGAAATTTAACTGATACCACTGAGTTGCTTCCCTTTAAAGATGGCTGCTGATGATGTATATTTTTCTTGTCATTTTTTTAATTGGACACA